>VYXC01008047.1:1820937-1945900 GCA_013397175.1 Platysteira castanea
CTTCCTTTCTTCCTTCCTTCCTTTCTTCCTTCCTTCCTTCCTTCCTTCCTTCCTTCCTTCCTTCCTCCCTCTATGCCTAGGAAAAGCATTTCTTTTGTGTAGAACACATGTGAGCGGCCATTCTCACTGACCCCCCACTTCTTCCACCCCAAACCATCTCCCCTCCTGTTCCCACAAGCAGAAGGTCTGTGGGATGGGCTGGTAAAGCAATGGGAATGGTCCGATTTGAACTGCTGGTGGCTTGCCTGCTCGCTGGTTCACTGAGTGCTGAAGGGCAAACCCACATCACGAGTCAGGAGTGGTTATGCAGAAGGATAAGAGCATGGAATGCTTCCAAACCTGTCCCACCTCCTGGCCACACAGGGACCTCACTGTGCAGGGATACCTCAGGAGTTTTTAAAGTCATTTAAGTAGTACTAACGTCAGGAGTGCTCCAAAACACAGCCCACCTAGTGCTCCTGGAGCTACAGATGGGCTGCTCCAGCAGTCTCCTCACCTCAACAGTTCTTCACAAGACTAAGAAATGGTCCACGAAGCACATCTTGAGGCTCTGGCTGCAGACAGGATGCCTGGTTTCTTAACAGCCCTTATCTTGATATTCATAACTAGTGACACTCAAATCAATTTGCCTGGAAATATATTTTGATTAATAAAAAGAAAAAAAATCCATTCCTTTGTCTGATTCACTAGAAAAGATATTCATATTGGCTTCTACAGCAAGAACTCGGGTAATACTCTTATAGAAACCTCTGTGCATGCACATGTGTATTCATACAAAACCCTCATCAGTTTAAACTGTATTTTCTCTAAAGAAATTCATTTACCTTCTAATAAATCCTAATTAGACCATAAGCCCAAGTCTAGTGAGAATAAATGCGTATGGACAAGTATCCTGAGCGCTGGGAATTCACAAGGCTCCTGCTTCCAGCTGGGATCTGTTGCTACACGTTGCATGTGTAGGTGAAGAACACAGGCAGTGCCTGACACTTCCCTGGTTTGCTGCAGTACTCGATAGGTTACTAGAATTCCCTACCAGGAAGCTTTTGGGGATGGGACAGGAACCCAAGCTGCCATGTGCCAGTGACTCACAGATGAAAACTATCCAGTTCAGAGCTGTTCTTGGTGCCTGCAATTGGAAGGAGCCCGCTCCTTTGTTGCAAGTCTTTGGACAGTTCATGCTGGGGATTCCTGCCCACCCACAGCACAAAGGCAGCCGGTTTGTTTTGCACAGGTTGCCCACAGTGCTGCAGGGAAGTCTGGTCAGTTCCCTGACAGAACAGTCTCAGCTCCCTCCACTCCAGAGGTGACTGACACAGGCCTGAGTTTGGGGCGCTGGGCATTCACCTGTTTGTGAAAGACTGGTTAAGATGCCCCTTGTTCTGTGCAAGGGCGGCAGGCTCAGGGGATAGGTGGCTCCCTAAAGCCTTCCTGCCCTCTCAAGGATAGAGGAACCTGCCAGCCCAAAATGGTGCCGTGGCGAAGGCAATGTTTTGATGTGCTGTCCCCGAGGAAAAGCTTCCCTGAAAGCAGCTGAGATTCCCCTGGCCCTGCAGGAACGTACCTGTTGTATGCCCCAAGCCCGGGGCAGGTGCTACCACTGAGGTTTGGTAACCTGAGAACCACCATGGATGTGCTGCTGTGAAATACCACACATGGTGCAAGAGAGGGGAGGGCTGAATCCCATCTTTCTGAGTCACTCAGGTCTCTATCCTGATTTAGCAAGGAGAATTTGGAAATTCTTGATTTTTATCTTTTTACTATCTAATTTTGTGAAGATTTCTCATAGTTTATGATAGGCAACATTGCTTTGGAGTACATCTGAAAACAGACCCTATTCAAAAAGAACCTTAGGCTTTAGGGATTACTGCAACCCAAAGCCATCCTTAAGACCAGCCTAAGCCTGCACTGACATCAGCAGATACTGTGGAGTGATACAAGAGGCTCTAGGAAAATAAAGCGTTGGAATCTAGCCCTAAACCTAACCCAGGAACAGGATGGCTGTCAATGTTTAGGGCGTTATGTGCAGATGTTATGGCTTGTCCAAAAGCAGTCCAGAACTACTGTGTGACATGAACTGTTGTGTAGTAGTAAAAAGATTCCCTTTGAAAGCTCAAGCACCATCCAAACTGAAGCACAGATGCAGATTCCCACCTTGGCAGAGCCTGTGGACAAGCTCCGCCTGTCCATCCAGGCATGCTGAACACATCACCTGCACAGCACTTGCACGGCCCAAATGCAGAGGGGAAGTTCTGGACTCTAGAGCTGTAGCTCGGCCATAGCCCTGGAGGTGCAGGAATCCACTCCCTGGCTCCCTGGTGATTGCAGAGAAGGGAGAGGGGGCTGAGGGCCTTGCACAGAGCCCCGGTGGGATCCAGATGAGCTGCCATTCCCATCAGCCTGCATGATCAACTGGGCAGCAGCTGCCATGGGGACATTGTTATGTGACAATTCCCAGTGTCCCACAGACAAGCAAGGGGATGAGTGTGGGGCTCAGACAGAAGCTGGCGGAGAGCAGAGGTATCATGACCCTTGACTGTCAGGCTGGCACATCAAAATAAGCCAAGAAAGCAGACTACAGGTAAACTTGAACATGTCAGGCTGGAGAAGGTGGCAATTCCAAGTAGGTCAGGTCCTCTGTCTTGGGACAACAATGTTCATCAGAAGAACAAGAGCAGTATATCAACTATCGTATGTCAGTCAACCTAGGGACTCCCAAACCATGCTGATGCTCTTAAAAGACTTTACCTCCAGTAAAAGGCAGCACAGTGTGCAAAGGACTCCTGCCCTGTGGGAAAACAGAGCTTTCCACAGCAGAACAGCCCCCAGGCTTTGATAATGTTGTACCTTGTTTCCACATCTGTGGGAACAACCAGACACCTTTGGTTAAAATATTTGAGTTTGGGTTAAAATATTCCCAGGACACAACTTAGGGTCAAATTTGGCGCCTTGAACTTCCTGTGCTATGCAGGTTCTTTCACAGTGGTCCCATGGACTTCTGTACTTCCCAGGGGGATCACTCAGACACCATGAGCAGAGGTTGGGCTGACGCTCCCGAGGGAGGGCAGGCCCTCAGACGTGGGTCTGTGTAACCAGCTCTTTGAACCTTTAAGTCATTCACACAAGAAAGCAACTCTGACAAAAGCTGTGGAATCTTCTGAACACCTCTTCAGACAGCAGAACTGAAAGACAGACTTCCTCTCCTGTGTCATTACACACACACCCTGCCCCAGAATCGGAGTTTAAATCAAGTTCTTTGACACACATCAGAAACCTTCAGTGTAGAATTTCTGAGGCACCAAAATCCTTAAAGACAGACCTAACACAGACAGCCACTGTCAAATCATTTAATTGCTTTCATCAATTGAAAGTATCTTTTGATTCAAGAACAAATGCTTAGCAAGAACTTGGTGAGAAGAGACATAACCTTAGGGCTGAGAAGCAGAGCAACATGTATAATTTTTGCCTTTACAGATAAACAGACCTGCTTTTTAAGTGGCTCCTGAGAAGGACATCTAAGCATTGCTCCAGCGAATAAAGCAGACAGTTCACATGACGACCAGTTCCTGCCTGCATGCATAAGCCTCACGCCAGCAAATCTAATTGAAAATAATCTGTGATCTACACTTCGCATTCTTCAGGAAGCATGCTTTTATCCCATCTCTTCCCATCTCTCCTCCTCCCCTCCAACCTTAAATGAATCACATATTGAATCACCGCAGCATGGCTGTATTTGATGATGATTTATAGGGCACTGTCTGCCTTACTCAGTACGCAGTCTTTGGAGAGAGGAGGTATTTTGGACAGCGAAGAACAGACTGTCAGCACCCAATAAATTGTTAGTAGCAGCCACTTCCTGAAGTAAAGATCGATATAAGATCAGCCTTCTAAGTGGACAGGTGCACAGGGGTGTCTTACATCAACAGCTTGCCTGGCACATAATCCAAATTCTTAGTAACTACAATCAAATGTGGCACTGAGAAGAGAAAGGTTTTACTGACAGTTGTTAATAAATCAATGGAGGAGCTCTGGGCACTGCAGAGAATGAGCAGGGACCAGACCCCACTGCTTGGTGCTGTAGGCAGCAAAGATTAAGACAAATCTTCTGCCCTTGTTCAACAGAAGGATGCAGTATTACGATCAGCAAAACTTCCAAATCTGCAAACTCAACATAATGTTGCATGCAAGAAACATTGATGTAAGTTTTTATCATCTCTTCTCAACCATCAGCATTCCCCAGCCTATTGTTTCCCTGCTTTCAGCTTCCTTCTTTCCAGTTTTCTCCATAGCAAACAAGTCTATCAGCAGCAGCAAGTTCAGACTTCATTGCAGCTCACACATTGATACTGGTACATACTGATCTGTAGCAGTCATGCTTCAATGGGTCCTGTACCAAAAGAAAGGTGTAGGAAACTATCCCCAGACAGCAGCACATAAGGGTTTTTTAGCTGTATCCCACCAAAAATAAGGGCAGTTAATCTGCTTTGGTCGTTCACACTCTGACAGTGAAGCAATGACAGCAGATTGAATACTCAGGGCTAAGAAGGAACTCCAGAGCAGCTTCATGACAGCTGTGTGATAACTGCAAAGTTCTTCAAAGGTGTTTTTAAAATGTACTAAACCAGGAAGATTAAGAGAAGAAGGGAAACAATGGGTCTGTCTCCTCTCCCTCAGCACAGCTTTCCCGGGCCCAAGCTATTGTTGGAGTCAGACAGAAGCAGCACACCCAGGTGCTTCCAGGCACACAAGAGGGCTGCTTACTCACCTCCATCAAAGAGAGACAATTCATTCCTGCTGCATCCTGAACAGCCTCAAGGCCATTACACCAGCGAGGAGCTTGGCTGATTCCTACAGCCTCTGCACCGTGGGGTGGTTTTGCTGAGCACCACCAGAGGGCTCAGCACGGTACAATACAGCAAAACAAAGGTGCTGACCCCAAAATCCTACACCTAGAAACAGTGATTTGTAGGCAAACTCGCTAATTATATCTTTACAAATCGCAGTTCTTTTAAAAATACCCTCATTTTTCAAGAGGAGTTGCTGGTTTCATCACACAATCACCGAGAGAGAATCATTCCCTGTTGCTGTTTAGAAGGTCAAAGTAGAGTATCCAGCGGCCTTAAACTATTCATGAACTAACAGTGAAAATAGATGTTGCAGGCTTCTGAATACACTTAACACCAGGACACAATGACTGAGAGCTGGTAACTCTTACAAATTCCTGATAAAACTACATTCTGTCTACTTAATGTATGGGCAACATATACGGACTAAGATCTTCCTCCCTGGAGCTACACATTCGGCCACTACTTACCTGTACTAAATGTCTCCAATTCCATCTATTCAACTGCATCAATGATTTCTGAGAAATCTTTCTTATAAGTGAATTTTTCATCCTGACTTCTGAGTCCTGTGTGATGTCTCTGACACTAAAAAGACAAAAGTTGGGCCCTTGGGGTCTTGTCAAAAGCTAATGTAAGACAAAATGCTTGTAAGCTTTGATTGAAATACTTCCTCTCTCCCCACATCACCTAATGATTCTGAACGATTTTGTTAAGTGTATATTTACTTACCTTGAAATAGATACTGTGTCAAGTAGGATTTATAGGTAATTTAACTCAATCATGCCTTCAAAGCAGCTTCAGCAGCTCCAAATGCTGTTATAAAGAGCAGGGAATATTCAGAGGCTGAGCCGGGGTTAAAGAGAGCATCTCTGATCACCAAAGTGATGAAAAGTGGTCAAGAATACGAATCACTGTAACTACTTGTCCCAAGCTATTGTCTTTCATATTGGAACTGCCAGAACATGCAGGATTTAGGGATGGAAATGGCAGCTTACTATTCTGAGTCATCACCTGGTGCTTGGAGAGAAGCAGTATTTGAATTAAAGCTTTTAAATAATTTGGTTTTACAAGAGCATTTCCATAAAAGGATAGAGGTAGAGTGGAGGAATTGTCCACTGCACAGGAGAAAGGCTAAAAAAACCCCGAATCCCATGCCTGGCTGTGCCAAGAACTGCTTTGTGACAGCAGGCAAATCCCTTCTCTCCTCTTTTCATTCGTTTTCCTTTCCCACTGTACCTCTGCCTTGTCTATTGGGAAAGAGAGATTTATGAGTGTCTTAGGGATTTCGTGGTGCAAGCACTTCTCCTCTCCAATCTTCAGAGGAAGGTGAAAACCCCACCCTTTGGCTCCAAGGCTGTTGTTGCAGAGACTTGTACAGCACCTGTAGGGACCTCAGTGGGGACTGCAAGGGGAGATCACTAAAGTAACGCCTGTAAGCCCATCATCACTCCCTGTGCAGAGGCATTTATAGGGAAACAGAGCACCACGGGTGTATCCTCAAAGTAAACATGGAGGTGGAAACAGAGACCAACATGGGAACGGAGCAACAAGTCCCATCACAAGTCCCTCCAACCCCTGATTCTGTCTCTGGCCACTGGCAGGTGCCTGGAGAGCAGTCACACAGCCAGGGTGCACAGGCAGTGATGTTCATCCAGGAGGCTCCCCCAGCTGGGCACTCCCAGTTGGTGAATTTTGTGAGCCACAGATGGTGCCTTTGCATTAAACAGTCTCGGAGGAATTTTATTCTTGAATTTTCCAGTCTCTCTCGGCAAGTTAATATGACTTCTTCTAAAGGAAGCAGTGAAATATAATCCAGCAGGGCAATATAACACAGGACAAACCAGGGGCTGGAACAACAGGTGATATTTGCTGATCTCTGAATATTCAAGGTGATGGTTCAACACCTTTGCAGGAGACATGAGTAGCAGAATTTTCTTCTGGAAGCTGAAGGCACTGAACTGCTTTAGAAAGCGCTCAGAAGTTCATAGCTAAGGCAGCCCACCAATGTCACCTGTTCGTAACCACTGGGACAGTTCTGTTCCCAATGTGGTTTCTCTGAAGCCAGTACGGAGTTTGCCTCAGCTGAATAAAAGGGAAAACCAAAGCCTTCTCCTTTCCCAAAATGATGCATTTATTGACATGGATTTTAGTCTGGTACTCTCTCCTTAGTGAAGGCCGCAAGCACAAAGAGCTGTAAGGGCCAGGTCACCTGGCAGTCCCTCTCTTTAGACTCTCGTCTTTTAGGCACTGCACACACAGTGGGAGATCATCTCCTCTGGCCAGAGCAGGTAACAGTATCCGTAGGACATGACAGCCAGTTTCTCCTGAATTTTAACAGGATTTGGGGAGGATTAACATTTCTTACTTCACGCAGGAAGTTTGTGACAGAAAGAGAATTTAAACTTGAAACACCAATATAAAAACCTTAAATCATCCAAGCTATGCCTGCAAACACTAATTCCACGCTGGAGCAAATCTGCAATAAATTCCAAAGGTGCAGACCACGCAGTGCCAGGATTTTTACCCACCCTGTGCCACTGTCCCTTTCCATGCTTCTGCCCCTAATTTAACAAGGGTGCTTCCAGCAGGAGATTTTTTTCTGTAAAAAGATACGTACATGAAGTAGCACCAACAACTGGTGTGGTCTAAACCATGCTCAGCAAGACATTATATTTACCTCTCCGGCATTCCTGGAGAATGAAGACAACATTCTATCAGCATTCATCCTCCTAATCATAAGCCAAGATGAAATGTTAAGCCCTGAAGTAATAAATTTCATCCAAACTGAGAGGGATCCAATTTAATGTATTCTGCATTTAGTGTAAGAGTCATCTGGAGATAAAGGACAGAGTTATCATCACCAGAAAGAGATGAGGAAACAGGTCTGGTGTGGGGATTCTGGAAGGCAGAAGCAGAAGTATCATGACCACAGACTTGTCCACATAGGGACAACTTGAGGACATTGACTGGAAATCTAATTTGAATTTATGGAGGGTTTTTTTAAAACTGTGTTAAATCCTTGAGAGAAAAGACTGGTTACAAGTTTGTGGCCACAAATGGATTTCTCTTCTCTCACTTCCAGAATTACCCTGAATTGAAGTGTCCTTTATTTCTGAGGTGGTTTGTTCACCTGTGTATAAAGCAGCCTAACGACCTCATTTTGAATTCATACCTACAACTAACACCAAGAATTCTTTTTTCATTCTTATATATGGAGACAAAATTTCACTTTCCAAATTTATTACAGTGTATTCCTGTTATTAGTAATTATTATACCACCAAATCACAGCTGAGGTCAAGAACTCATTGTGCCAGGATTTATGTAAACACACAGTAGGATTTCACAGGCCAGATTAGGGGCCAGAGGAGATGATTTAGAATGTTTAGTGCTGATCTCATGTTTAACATAGGTCAAGTTTCTATGTGTGCCACTACCTTATGTTTGGCTTGAGTGTATTTCCCCAAAAAACGCAATTCATTTCTGAAAAAGAAACTGTTTCACGTGGAGAACCCACTCTTCCCCTTGACAGTTTGTTTTATCTTCCTCTAACCAATATTATATTTTCACAATATTCTACTTCTCATTTAAATTTGCTGAGGTCGGTTCCAAATCCCTGTGCTTCCCTGTTACACTTTCTTCTCAGGAATTAAAGCACTTTTAACATGGGTATTTTCTGCCTCAAAAGTTCTCTCTACTGAGCAACTTCAACTATTTTCCCCCCTGTAATTTATTTTAGGTTCTTATCAAAACATAAAACACAGCAGGGCTTGTGCTGTAAATAGGAACAGTCCAGCCTCAGCTCATATCCATCACTGATTTTAATGGCTATCACTGATTTACATCACGGGGAGCTCTGGCCCATGTAAACACACGGATCTAGAGATGGACAGGGTCTGTCTATTCAGCTTCTTTCTATAAACTAAAGCTGCTGCTACCAGGAAAAGAGGGTTGTGTGCTTACATAAGTGTGTCTGTGTATTAAAGTATGGATGTGTGTGCACGTCATTTAACTGTGGCTCTACAAAACCGGGATATTGTCACATGCACTGATTCATGGCCACTTAACAGTGGCCTCAGCGTGATCCAATTTGGATCCCAATTGATAGACCTGTCATTCTGTGTGAGTTTTCAAACATAAATTCTGTCTCCGTATTCCTTCTCTTGCAGCCATGAGGATTGCATCCATCAGTGTGGGAGCTCTCCAACCTCAGGCATATCGTGAACATCAGCCACTGGCAACTAACTGGGAAATGGGTCTCAGACACACAGGGAGACCTTGGTGATGGGAACTGTCTCCCATGGAGCACCACCTTTTTCTCCCCACAGGGAAGTGAGTAGGAGAATCACAGCAGATCATCGAGCTGCTTCTCCCCCACATACACCCACAAACAGAAACCAAATAAATCCCAGGCAGATCAACTCAAAGTCAATATTCACTGAATTGTGAAAAACATAGTGGACAAAATAAGAGTAGGTTTAGATTAGATTTTAGGAAGAAATTTTTCCCTGTGAGAGTGGTGAGTCCCTGGCACAGAGAAGTGGTGAATTCCTTATCCATGTAAGTGTTCAAGACCAGGTTGGATGGAGCTTGGAGCAACCTGGGACAGTGGAAGGTGTCCCTGCCCATGTCAGGATGTTGAATGAGATTATCTTTAAGGTCCCTTCCAACCCAAATCATTCTGTGATTCTACGAAAATCACGAGGGCTGATGATGCTGACCCAGCAAGCCCTTGGCTTTGGCTCATGGCATTCTCCAGTGCCTGCCTGATCATTCTCACTGGGAGAGGGAGCATCCAGAAAGCAAATCCCATTCAACTGCAAGGTATTCAGCTTGAAATGCTGGGATTCATAGAAGGCCATTAGAAATGGTGGCAAACTACACCCCTAGATTAGTTTAAAAAATGAAATGTTTAAAAAGCTACTCACACAGTGAGCAGGGAATTTTGGTTGGCAGAATTCCCAGAACAAGCTGAGGGCAGGCACAGAAAGGCTGCATGAGGCCAAAGCAGCATTGAGCTCGACCCAAAGGTTTCCCTTTTGTGTCCAGCATCATCACAGGTTCCTGCTCTTGCTACAGTAATCAGAGGGTGTTTGACTCTTGACCTCAAGGGCCCTGGAACTCGACTCTGTCCTTTCGACCTGGATGAGGGAAACCACATGTTGCACCCCACTTCTCTCTTCATGTGGACCTCAGCCCTTGATACGGAATTCCAGGCATGGCCCATCTCCAGTGGAGAAGCAGAGAGGTTTAAAATGCCACCAGATATTAAATTGCAAGGCTTGCTCCCAGGCTTCTGGCCCCTGAAATGACTTCTGCTGCAAGGGGTTGGAAAAGGTTGTGTAGTGAACAAAACACGGATTTTTCAGAAAATCTCCACACTTGCCATGTGCAGTGTCCTCACCATCTTCTCTAGTGCCTAACCGTCACCAGCACTGGACTCGGCTTGGAAAGCTGGGTATGGTGGGCACTTTCACCCAAATTCCCCTTTTTTTGAAGTACTCCTTGCCATGTTGTGGTTTCAGTCGCTGTGGTGATTGATTTGTGTTTAATGAGCTCATGTTATTGGTTGAGATTTTTCTGAGGTGAGTCATGAGGGTTTCATTTGGTAAAATTCACGTGGAGATATTGCCATCTAGATCAGCACCAGATTAGCCGAGAACTCCAGCTTCAACTCACCTATTTTAACATTCCCAGGTGAAGTCAACTTTCTGATGAGGGAGATAAATGTCTGCAAAGTAAATATTCAGTTAATAAGGTACCTATTGTACTGCTGATTGTGATGAGGCGGCGGCAGCCGCCAGTTTTAATTTAACATGATTTAACTACCAAGAGATTCCAACGATATCACAGGAGCTTGTTAATGAAAATAACGCCGTTCACATTTGCATGTACATGTGCAAGAGAAAAAAAAACAACAATAAGAAAGCTGCTCCTGGGCTGACAGCAACTGGAATGATGTCATTTGAATCAGTGGCATTTCATTGCACAAGCTGAGCCACCATATCTGTGAAAATGCAAAGGCTACACAGAGCACGAGCCAGTGATTCTGCTCCAAAGGACAGAACACTGGACAGGGACATCAAGACACCTATCTCTGAATCCAAACTTTATCACTTCTCTGGCAAACTACTTCACCTCTTCATGCTTCAATCAGTCCATCTGCTGGAAAGGCATAACAATACTGAACTGTTTTCCTCAGTGCTTTGAAAACTGGGAAATACAAGAGCCAGATTTCGGCATACTTTTGTTTAGGGCTTTTTGTTGCTTCAGATTTACTCTCAGTGTCTGGGCCAGATTAGCTGCTTGTCCTGTTTCTATGGGCTAGGGATCGTTTTAAGGACACAAAATAGCTCAGACTGCAGGGGAGGCAGGCCATGGATCCACAATAAAATGTCATTAAGCTGATTGACCAAGCTGATTTCCATAGGGAGCAAACCACATCATTAAAGGACACCTGTCACTAAAGGCAGTTAGTCCATTTGGTGATCCTATCTTATCATTTTACACTGCAGCCTGAAACAGACCCTCTTAAATCCATTTCCAAATTTGGAATGTTACAGTTTGTATCCTGAAGATCTGACAGTATGAACATACAGGAGGAAGAATGAAAGAAGTGACATTTGTCACAGTTAGAAGAAGAAAAGTCTGCCCAAGGAGTTAGAAGAATCCCTGCAGAGTGCCCTGCTCTCCGCTGTGCTCACGTTTCTACCAGATCCCACCAGAGATGCAACAAACTTAGGAAATAAAATAGTTTTTTAATAGGTTAACATTTCCTTAGTCACTTAAATAAGAAATCATCCTGGCTGGCTTGACCGAGGCCCTCGAGGAAGCTGGTGGCAGAGCAAGGCCGTAAACCCAGATCCCCAGGGTATCCTTCCCTGGCCAGCCTCCCTCAGAGCTGTGAAGCAGGGCTCTGGGGGCACAGCAGATACTCTTGTGATTGCTGAAGCAGCTTGTTTCTACTTACATTTTTCAGTATTTTTTGTTTTAATCACATTGTGAGCTGAACCATAGATTAGTGCCAAGGAGCCTCTAATTACATGGTAACAGTAGCAATTGCATAACCCCCTTCCAGCTCCCTGCAACGGCTCAGCTCCACGCTCACCAATGGAATGTCACATTTTTCCATGCTTTAAGTATCTCTTTTCACTAATGCTGCAGCCAGTTGCTTCTAATACTGCAGAAAAGAACGAAAAATGCCGGGATTAAACCTCTACAAATCCTAACAGTGTGTTTACAATAGTCTTCAGGTTCACTCCTAACCGCTGGGTCTGTGACCTTCTAGTAAATTATACTATACTGGAAGGTTTTAGCTGCTGTTCCAGCTCCACTGTAAACATGTAAACTTGAGCCATCTGTGCTTTTTTAATATTTCCTGTAAAGCCTATCACTACTCCAATCTGCCGTTTCAATTGGCGGCACAAGAAGTCATTGTGTGCTAATTTTTCCCAAGGGCACTTGATGCACTTTATTAAATAGGGTTTTTTCTTCCTCATTAAGGCCTTTCCACAACAATAAAACTATATTTTGGATACCCAGGCCAGCAGGCATTGGGCTGCTTTGTATGAAAAAACCATCCCAGCAACGCTACGCTTTTCCCAAAGAACAATATGGGGGGAAAGAAAGTTTTTTAGGATGTCGCAACCTTTCCTTTTGGGGGCCTGCAGGGAAGGCAAGACAGCAGAGGATGGGGAGAATTTGGCTGAACATCCCAGAAATGAAGGCTTGAATTGTTCCAGGGGTATCAAAACCTTGCTGGGTCGTACATTTCTCACACACCTCCAGTTGCTGTTGGCTGCTGGAGTTTGGGCTGTGCAAGAGGGAACTGAAATGCCAAATGGGATCAGACCCGTGGTTCAGTTAGTTCAGGATCCTGTTTCTGAGAGCCACACACCAGATGTTTCATAGGAAAATGCAAGAAACCCTACTGTGGAACCACCAAGGTTCCAGGCCTTCATAAAGATCTTATTTTATTTTATCCCCCACTACACCTTTAATAAGCCTAATTTCTCCTCCTGTCCATTGTCATAAAACCTGTTAAAATATTGCTTGTACTGTAGAAGCTGTTTCAAATGACCAAAGCACTGAGTATGCAGGGGGGAAAAAGTGGGATTTTTTTTTGGTAGTTTTATGCTAATTTTAAACAATACCATGCCAGAATAAGTAACTTTGAGAAGTAACTCTCAAAACGCAGTATAAGATAAATTGCAAGTATACACAGGGCAATTTCTGTCAGGGATTTAATATTATTTAATTTTAAAATCTTTGCCTATATTTAAAATACGCAAAGTATAACCTTTTCTTTGCTTTTTTGGTGATTTGACCTGTAATCACGGTAAAACAGATTGCTAATAAATGCGGGGGATTTTTGCTAATGTTAGTTTAAGCAGAGTTTAAGGTCAGAAAGGACAATCGTGACCCAGGAGCCTGACCAGCTCCATCATACAAAATAACTTTATCATTTTTTTCCCCAAAGCCCTCTTTATTTTCCTTAAAAAAAATTAGCGACCCACATTCCACACGGGCTATTGGTGACTTTGACATACCTCTGCTCAGAGCTGTGCCAGCAGAGGAGGCTGAAGCAGGTGTTCAAATACTAAGCACTGCCCATAAATTTAATCTGACATCCTGCTCGGAGAATGCTGGGCAAAACAATTGAACCAAGTCCACACACTTTGAAGCTGCAGCTCCAAAAAATCACAGCTGAAAGGGGAGGGAGCTTCCTAGCAACAAAAATGCACCCGCGCCTCCCAGCTGAAGTGTGTGTGTCGCACAACACCTCGTGGGTCCACAGGGTGGGTTTTGGGGAAGGGGGGAGGCTTAAAGCTTTGAATTTGTCATTTCTTTCTCAACTGGCTTTTAGTTCTGATCCTGAGCGAGAAGAAAGGGGTCCTTGTTTGATAAGAAGGGATGATAACCTGCACCCAAGCCAATAAAAGGGATTAACCCGAGACTGAAGGCTCAATACCGGGTTCTGGCCGATGCATGGTTCAATTAGACTAAAAGCTGTCCTACAGCATTAAGGCAAGTTACCTTCATTTTCAGCTTCAGTGAAACAGACCCCAGATGACAGGATAGGCAAACAAGGACTTTTTCACTTTTCACAATTGCTTTCATCCTGCATCGCCAATATTATTAGACTTTAAAGAAACTGGAAAATCAGAGGAGTGTTCAAAGTAGGTGGTCTCTGCGTATTCATTGCATCCGGGCACATCAGGCTGGGTAACGTGTTTTGTAAGCCCAGCAATGTGGCTTGCAGTTCATTTCTTCAGTTCATTTCCATTTTCACCTAATAAAATCAATTTTCAACCCAAAGTGATGGCCTACAGATATTACTTTAGAAGCCCAGGATGTAAACACTTCAGACAGTCATGCACCTCCAGCAACACCGTGCTCTCTAAAGAAGGGAGCCTGTTCCTCCGAGGCAGCCTGCTTTTATCCCATGCACCTGGGTAAATCATGGAGAGGAGTGTCTGGCTCTTTTCAGCAGCAGGGGTCAAAATACTTTGAAAAGAAGAAACAAAAACCCAACAGGATCATGACAGACTGACTTTTCACACACGTGAAATGGAGGCACAGAGGAGCACGGCTCAGCCAAGGTCATCGTGGCTGGACAGCAGAGCTGGGAAGAGCCAGGCACGGGTCCAAAGCATTGCTCTGTGCTCCCCCATCCAGCTGCCCAGGTTTGAACGCAGCAAGAGGGATGTAAATCTGTGGATTTACATCTTAGACTTTCATTTTTGTTTTCCCCATGATGTAAACAGAATGAACAAACATCCGTCTGGAGCACCGGAAACCTGTTTATGGGCAACGTGAACAACTCCTTTGCTATTTCCCTGGTAAATAAAGCTTGGGGATGATTCCTGGAACTACAATATCTCCGTGTATGCTACCACAAGAGTGCCTGTTGACATACTCCAAAATTCAAAAAACAATTAAAATGTTTCTCCCACATTTCCCATGGCTGCCATTGTGGCATAGAGCCTTGTCCTTGCTGTCTATTTGTACAGGGGGCAAGGATTAAATGAACACAACAGTGTTGCAGGTACTAAAAACACCCCAGGAGGGACAGTTGTTTGTAGAGAATTAAATCAAGAAAGGACAAATTTAGAGGTATTTATTTGATAGAGGCTGTGCTGACCATTCCTGGAAAAGCAGGAGTTGGAGAGCTTGGAAAACAGACTGACCACAACTGGAGTGCTTTCCACTCACGGTTCTGTAAAATGATTACATGGCAAAGATCCAAACTTTTGATACGCAGGAAAAATATGTTGGAAACTTAAGCTATCCTGATAGCCCAGGGCAGCCTGTTTGCTTGGATTTTCCTGGTGTAAATAGAACCACCACACAACAGCTCAAGGACTGTCCAAGCGAGACAGCCAAAAGAAACAGTTATTTTTTATCCAGATCATTCCAGGAATTCCTTTTTCCTTGGCCTGCAAGTGGAACAAACATCCTATTTGCTGGAGCATCCCTACCACTACAGGCAGCACTCAGGTATTCCTTATTAATCAACGGTCATCCTGCCCTAGGCAAAGGTTGCTGACTGCAATGTGTGGGAAACAGGAAAAGCAGCTTAAAATAAAGTTGTGGGACTGCTTGTTTCATTCAGGCAGACCTGTCTGTGAGAAAAAGAATTTATGAAATGCTGATTTATTTTTTTTCTAACTCTTAAAACAAATGGAAGTGTGAAAATTCGCTGGAGCGACACTGTTTTTATAGCCTCTCGTGTAAACAGCCCTGAGATTCTGTCAGTGCAGTTGAACTTTCAGCTGGGTGGTGGTCAGAGCAGAAAGGTCACCACACCCAGGGCTGACCCTGATTGAAACTGTGCTAACTTTGACTTTCTCCTTCCAAAGCTTCACAACAAACTGCAGCTTAACCCCTTGAAGGAGGTTTGATTTCACTTATCCATCACCACAGCAAAAGAAATCGCTAACCCAGAAAGGCATTTGGCTACAAGAGTGACACAGGACTAAGAGACACTGGAATTTCAGGTTGCCCAGAGAAGTTGTGGGTTCCCCATCCCTGGATGTGTCCAAGGTCAGGTTGGATGCAGCTTGGAGCAGCCTGGGACAATGGGAGGTGTCCCTGCTCACAGCAGGGGGTTGGAACAAGATGATCTTTGACGTCCCTTCCAAGCCAAACCCTTCTGATTCTATTCTATCATTCTCCACTGCACCATTCTTCACCACCTCTCTCTTCTTTCAGGCTGAACTAACTTTTTTAACTGAATACCTAAAGTATCTCATACTGTGCAGCCTTCAATCACAAATTTGGGTCTTGAGTCATTATTACTTTTAGCAAAATGGGCTTTATTGCATTTTCCTAGCTAACCTCAGTATAACACTACTATTTGCATGGTGCCTGAGCCACCCCTCTAAACTGAGAATAAATGGATGCTTTTTACATGACATACACAAGGAGTGATCTTTAGAGAGGCAAAGCAGGCAGAGGAACCAGCGGAGGGTGCTGCAATGACAATGGACATACAGAAATACCACAGAGTGCTGCAGAGCTCCTCACTGCACAGACACTCAGGGCTGGAACACAAAGGGATCAGCCTGATTCCTGCAACCACCAAATGGGATTGGGATCAGGAGAAGCTGCTTCTTAAACATCTACCTAGCAGTCAGAAGCCCCACCCAACTGGCGGTGAGCAGGAAAGGTCTAAGCTTCATTTTTAATTTGACAATCTCTGACCTGTGCCCACAGCAATGTGTTCCAACAGAATTTTAGTGGCAGAGACACAAATAATAGCCTGACCTCCTTCATGTTCTCAGCTCTCTGGCTGAGCATATAACCTGAAGCAGAAGTACAAAGGTTAAGTACAACAGTGCTACAAACAGATAATCTTGGGTCTCAGTGGAAACCCACAGAAAGTCCTTTGCGCTCTTTCATGGATTTCCTCTCCCATCCAGCAGATTGAAACTTCCTCAGTAGCTTTTACTGCCTGTCATTATCAAAAATTACAACTTTTTCCTCCACCAAGAAAGTGCTGAATTAACTTGGGCTCTTAAAAAAGTTCCCCATGTTAAGATTCTGGCTTCAGGTGTTGTTTTTGAGAAGAGCCTGTTCAGGGCTAGATTTGTACTGCAGCTACATCTAAATAGGAATAAGTGTGCCTGACTCTGGGACTGCAAATCTGTTCTCTCGTTTTGCTTTTAAATCAACACCAGCAACGTGTTTTAGCACTGTTGTTGCCCGGCCTTCTGTCATGCAGCCTAATTCCTCAATCCCCCCAGGGGCTGAACTCACCCATGTTATAAATACTGTACTGAAGTGCAAACACTCGGATGACCTTTAATACAAGAGTCAGAACTGACCCCTACATTTCTTCACGTTGTCAAACATCCAGAAGATGCAGGACTAATAGGCACACTAATGCCCAAGGAAGAAAGTGAGAACTTCAAACTCTTCTTAATGGAGTTAAAACACATTCTTTAAAAAGAAAAAAAAAAGGCTCTGAGAATGTGGCCTTTCACTAACACAAACAGTTTCAAAGAATGGTTGTGGCACAGAAGCATTGACTGGAAAATCGGAAAATCTGTATAAGAACTGTTGTCATAGTGGATTTCCCATAGGGATTATTTTAATCTAGGGAAGCCATTAAAGACATTGGTTTGACTGGAGGGTCTCAACTTTTTTTTTTCTTCCCCCTCTCCAGACACATACATCAAACTCCATGGGGCTGTCAAGTTATCTCCAGCACTCACTGAAAAATCTTTGACAGTATTAAAAAGAAAACATTTGATGGTCTTGTGAACTGCTGAGAGTTATCAGTACTAAAGTGTTAATAATGCCATAATCCAAGGCTGATAATTATTCCCCCAATTCGTAATGCAATTTAGCTTCTTAGCACAGCAGTTATGATGCAGACCAGACTCATTGCAAAGGTATTGAGGGTAATCATCCTAAGAAAAATTAAACCCCCTTGGATTTCAAAGCCCAAATATGACATACAGGGTGTTAGAAATGCAAGGAAAGGAAGGTGTTCTGTATTAAAATTTTACACGACAGATCTGCTGAGAAGGAAGCATTAACGGCATTGGTAAAAAACCATTTAAAAAAAAACCAATCCAAATAAGAGAGAAAACAAACTCAATGAGTTAAAGGCTCATTCAGCTAATTCAGTTGGGAGCAGGAGTTTTGAGGGATTCTAGAGAAGAATCACTCCCTGCTGGTCCCAGGGTGGGCACTCCAGCACACATTCAAGCCACTCCATTCCTCTGCATATGATGAAAATGTAAAAGTTGTCACTTAATCCAGGTTAAAAAAAAATAAAGGGCCAGAAGTAATAAAAAATTCCAGAAATGAACTTTCCAGCCACAGTATTAATTCAGCCCCATTATACATCCTGTATACTGCAAAGCATAGATTAAATAATAAACAATCACATAATATATTTAACAAGGAAAACGGAACTGGAAAATGCCTTCTGGTCTCACGCTGTGTATGTGCACACAGCTCAGTCAGTGATACAAACCGTGGATTTCAGACACCCCTGCTCTGAACTTCGGACTCCCCAGCTTTCACATTATCCCTGCATTGATTTTGCAATTATTTAAAGCATAGAGGGATTTCTAAGAGCTGCAACATCCTAATTACTTCTTCCATTAAATTTAAAGGTACAACGCTTTAGGAATCAACACCCAGTGCAGCTCTGATGGAGGCACCGGTAAATGAAACATTTTATTAACTCCAGCAGCCTTCACCCACATACCATTAAAAGACCAAGGCATCTTGCATTTGGGAGCCAAGTTCCTTGGCGGAAATTCAGCTCCTCTAAGAACTTCCACCCAAAGACCTTTACTAGAAAAGCACTTACACAGAGACAACATGATAATGAAAGAAAATAGAAGATGCAGGCAAGTAAATTTACTTAGCCACAAAATTGTTCCTGTACTATGGAAAAGACTTTTCAGATCTGGCCAACAGCAATGGAAAAGCCATAGGAGGCACTGAAGCATCACTTTTTGTGTTTCTCTTGTTGGAGGTATCTAAGACCTTTAAAAGACAAGTTCAAGTTGACTTTAAAGAACCATAAAATCCTTTAGGTTGGAAAAGACCTTTAAGATCATTGAGTCCAACTATAAACCCAGCACTGCCAAGTTCACCACTAAACCAAGGCCTGAGTTTACATTTAAAAGACATTTACATGTCTTTTAAATACCTCAGTTGAAGCCCTTTGAGATGTCACTGAAATGAAAACCAAACCACGTTTATCAGTATACACAGAGTCAGAGATAGATTGCAACACTTTCCCATGAAAAGGTTTGTTTAAAACCGGTTTTGTTTTATTCGCGTGTCTCATTTAAGATTAGTGGTCAAACCTCTGACTCAGAGATGTAGATTGGACCAATGTGGCTCAATTTTTAGTAAGGATACAGAACATTTCAAACTGAGACTCCTCAAGCCTACAGCCCCTAAAGCACACAGACCCCCTCCCCCAGGAATTGTAGCTGAGGACTTCCATCCTTCAGAGAGGGAAAATCCCTCCCCACACATTTCCAGTGTTCCCCCACGGTCTCCTGTGTGGCTCAGCCATGTGGCACATCATGGGAGCTCCGTGTGGTGTTGGTAGGCTCCTGGTCCAGCCTGGGGATTGAAATAACCCCATGCTCCATGAAAAGAGAAACACTCCTTGCCCAGCTCTATTGAAACAGGCTTTTACTTTCAAGAGGCAGGCAGGTGTCTCGATCCTATGAGATTCTATGACATTTAATCTCCTAAATGTCGATGTTTCTTTTGAAATGGGCCTAAACCATTAGATACTTTTGAGAATGTCATCCTTCATCTTTAAATTTGCTGTGACCACACACAGTCACGACAAGTCTTGCAGTCCTGTGACCCAGGATATTCTGCAGACATCAATTATGCTGCTTTCTTTCCTTACTCAGGGCTACAAAACAAATCTGAAGTTTTTTGCTTCAGAGGCTTTTCAGAATGCAAAAGTTTCATTAAAACATGTGGAGGAAAAATATATTTTATTCATGCTGTCATAATTCAAAATCCTCTCAGAGTTTCCAAAAACTTCACCTTAGGGCTAACACCAAGCACGGAAAATTTCTGAGCAAAAAGAATTTGAGAAAGTTATTAGCAAAAAGTTATTAGCCGAGAGTGGGGATTAGAACTCAGCCTTAACAACTGCCTTTGCTATTGCAACTCTTATAATAATTTTTACACAGGGGCTGCACAGCAAATTAATTTTCCTAAGGCATTGCAGTCAAACATAGCAACACGAGATTTGTGCGCTGCCTCACAGCCTGCACCTCATGCCCGGTGAGCACGGCGCTGCGCTGGCACACAACATGAAAAAGGAACTCTGCCATGCACTGGGCTCAGCTCCTTGTTCTCCTTCCCAGCTTATGTGAAATAAATAACTCGGCTCAAAGGCAGCTTGCAGGAGTTTGCTGTTTCTAACAGGCATTATCTGTGCTGCAGGACAGCCACAACAAACCAATGCTGACAGGGAGAACTGGGCCTCAAGCAGGACCTTAGTCAAGGAACACAGCAGCCACTGGATTGAGGGACACCCCTGGAATTATCCCCACTGGCTTCAGCCACTCTGTGCTTTTAGGAGCAGCTTATAACCAGAGACAAGGTGCAGTGGGTGGTCCAGAAGTCTGGGTGCTATGTGGGGGCTTGGAAAATCTCCATTCAGTTCTCCCCTTTAGCACATTCTGTGTGACTGCTGCCCAACAGCTTTGAAGTGTGTGAGTGCCCACAAATGTGTGGGACTCTGTGCCTCAGCCCTCTACCTGTAAAGTCAATAAATCAAACTTGCCCTGCATCTGAAGGGCTTGGGGAAATAAACACACTGACAACCATGAGCTCCCATGGATCCTCACATGACCACTGGTGACTGGGGAATTACAGGTCACCAACACTACCAGTGACAGAAAACGTCCACCCAGTCCCTGTTACTCAGACACTGAGTTGGTGCCCTGAAGCCTGAAGATTTCTGCATGTTTCAGAAACTGTGAGGGTTTTGTTCTCCCCTCTTAGCACCATCGCTGATGACTCAAAAATTCTCAGACATAACATCATAGATAATGAAAAATTCTGCAGAAATATATCAAGTTTGGAGTTAATTTGGTCTCAGATCTCAGTAGCCTGAATCTGTTTAGTAAAACTTTAAGAATAAAATTCTCAAGTTCCTACGAATTCATTGTGCCTCACCTGTAACATCAACATGTCCAGTATTACATATTTTGGTGAAAAAAAGGTGCCTCTTTCCACAGGCATTACTTAATTGTAATGTCTATTTATTTGGTATTTCTTTCTGTTTTCCTGCATTGTTGTAAAAGTGTAAATCCTACTTGAAAAATCTCCTTTTACAGGTTAAAAATCTCCAAAGGCTTATAAGCTGATGTGAAAGATTGACTTAATTGAGCAGTATATTTTTGATTTACTGAAGAAACCTTAATCCTTTGACTAAACTGATGTATAGATTTTAGAGAGATTAGCAAATCTAAAATGCATTAAATTCCAGGGCAATAAAACCATCTGACTGTACAAAAAGACATAAATGCAACACACAGCTTGTGTTGCCAGTTACTGTGGGGTCTGTATCTTTGGGTTATCAATTCAATTCCTGATGTAGTTGTTGTGATCATATGCAGTAAATGTAAAAGTTAAGATCATATGCAGTTGCAGTAAAAGTATTCCCAGAAATGACCATAAACCTACAGACATCAGTACAGCAAACCCATTTTCCAAGCCATGGACCCACACAGAGAGTGCCCTTTCCTACAAAACCTCCACCAGGAGTAACAAGTGAGCAAAAGACAAAGGAAGCAATTCATTAAAAATTTCACAGGGTACGTTACCAGCACCAAATTTTGCCTGTGCCACTACCAAGCCACGGGGAACAGCAGCTTTAATTAAAAGTTATGCTCAAGTGGGGATGGAAATGGCAGCAAGGCCCAGGAAAACTGGAGGGCTGCCAGCTTTCCAGAGGTCAGGAACACGTGGGGAACCTGTGGTTTAGTTTCCAGCTAAAATCACGAGAGCAACTGGAGGCTTTCTGAAGGCTTGAGAGCAAACCCTGCGAGAGGAGCGGCCCCTGTGAGCAGGAGCCCTGGAATGAGCACGCTGATGAGTACAGGGTTCCTCGGGTCCCATGGCAGTGCAAGCCACACAAATACCTCAGATAGGTGCCACACAAATACCTCAGATAGATGCTATCACATCTCCGACTATGATCCCTCCCCAAAACACCAAATAACTGCCCCCGTGGTTATTTTTTAAATGGTTTTTTTGTATCTGGAGCTGACTGATTTAATCATCATTCCCTGCTGTGGCAATGGCTAGGAAAACAAGGACTCAGGGACCAAAAACTGATTCCCCAAGGCTGCCAGTTCAAAACCAGGTATAGATATGACACACAAAGTACAATATTCAGTAGATCCACCATGTTACCTTCAGAAAAAA
The DNA here is from genome assembly GCA_013397175.1 of Platysteira castanea. NCBI lineage: Eukaryota > Metazoa > Chordata > Aves > Passeriformes > Platysteira > Platysteira castanea. The sequence goes on from VYXC01008047.1 coordinate 1,843,216, forward strand.
AATAAATCAGTGCAGAGGAAGCTTTCCAGAAGCTCGGGCAGGTAGAGCTGCATTCCCAGTGCTGGGATGGCTGATGCCAGGACACCTGATGCTGGGAAGCAGTGCTGCTTGGAGGGTAAAGCACAGAGCAACGCTGCTCCACCTTCTGTGTGTCCGTGGGACTTTCAAGCCTGTTTGCCCCTCTCCTGTCTCATGTGTCTGGGGAGACACAATAAAGACGCTCTTACACCTGCCAGGTTCAGCAGAAAGGAGGAACAATGGCCTTTATTGTTTACATTATCTCATTCTTATACACGTCCCAACTCCACAAGGGATTGGAGGACATGTCACTTCCTTCTCAATCCCACTGGAGAAGAAAGGTGCTCATCAAAGCTCTCATATCACAAAAGGAATGAAAAACAGAAAATACCGTTAAGTAAACACTGGCTATTATTTACATAAATCTATGTGAAGGAATCTGACTCCAAGGTTAAAAACAGAAGGCTTACAAAAACCAGGGCAACAGTCTCATGGTCACTTGGTTTCTCCAAAGTAGGAGCTGTCACTACACAGATGCACGGGCCCAGCACTGTGAATTCCTAATGCCAGCGAGGGCCCCTCCATTCCACTGGAATGTAAATAAACCCCAGCACTTCTCCTGGACCTCTGCAAGTTAAATAAAGCACTCACACAGCCCTACCACCAAAGCACGTGGAGAGGCAGTAAGGGATTGATTCCGGTTTGTCTTTGAACTTCCTGTACCCTCCTCATAACCTTCCAATCCCTTATTTATTTATTTTTTTAATCTTTTCACCGAAACCCACGTTAGAACACAGAGGAACCAGAAATGGGGCACTAAGGAAAAGCAAATGATTAGACTAAAAATATCCTTGCCAAAAATGCAGAGAAATAAATAGGTGGAAAATAAGCCCAGCTCTCCTGAGGGCAGAGCAAAGCAGTGTATGCTGACGGGTCACAGGGATAGCTGCAGTAATTACATTTTACATTGCTTTAGGTTTCATTTATGCTGTCAAAACTGTTTTGTCACACTGGATTTTTTTTTAATGCATTTCAGATTTTGCTAATCTCTAGAAAATCTATATCAGTCTAATCAGAGGATTGGGAGGCTCCTTGCTGTATCAAAAATATACTGCTCCATTAAGTCAATCTTTCATACTGGCTTATAAGTCTTTGGAGATTTCCAATTTGTCAAAGGAAGGGATTGGGGTTTTTTCCTGTCCATGTAGTTAAGTTTTTCTAATGATGAATCTTTGAGAAAAAGAAAAAAGAAAGAAGGAAGAAAAGAAAATGAGTAGACTAAAAGTGATGATCATTAAAAAAGCTTGCATTGCCCAAAATGTAGCTCATGAGTGCCCAAAATCCCAAATATTTGCATGAAGATCAGCAAATAATATGGGAACAGTTATCATGGACAAACTCTTGACTTGTCCCCTTACACTGTGTGAGACCCTCTCCATTTCCAGGCTCCTTCTGGCCTGTTCCTCCTTGCACTGCCACCTATCACTGACTGGCATCCAACTTCCAGCTCCCCCTGGCCAGGGAACAGCCCCGTGCCCACTTGTGACTGCTCCAAATGAGCCCTTTCATGCCTCTCTGCAAAGTGTTCCCCAAGCATGGGAGGAACTCGCTGTAAACAAGAGAAATCCATTCCACTACCCGTTTTCAGATCCCTCCCTTCAAGCTCCCTTCTGCTCCAGAAACTACGGAGCACTTGATGTCGTCAATGTTTATGACCCCAAGCTGTAGGAGGGAGCACCTGGCAGACTTGTGAAGAGATGTGGGTTTGGAAAACAGCAGAGGATGAGGATCATCTCTTCCTCTTCAGTGTCCACCACCATGTCCCCAAAGGGCTCAGCCCACAGGAGCAGTTCCTAGTCCATTACATTCAAGATGAACCAGATTAGCAGATGGACTGAAGTGGGTCTTGTGGGTCGAGGCAGATTTGGGATTGCTCACATGAGCCACTGTCCTCCTCTGCAGTGGGATCAGCAGCTCCAGCAGAGACACGATCAGAACGTGGGACAGGCTGTGAGCAGCAATTCCTGCTGCAGCACAGCTGAACAAGGAGAGCAGCCTGGAGGCTGGGGATGCAGTACCAGCTCTGGGACAGACAGACACACAGTGTGTGCCACTCTTGGAGAGAGCCTCTGGGACAAAAGGAGATGCACCCGTGTTCAAACAGGGGAAATCACACTGCCTTTTCTTGCCACAGTTGGTGACTTGCTCTCCTCTGGGGAGCAGCCAAAAACAACTCAGGGTTTTCCTGCTTTAGGCATTATCTGAATTAGGCAGCATCATTTCTCTTCTAGGGAAGTTGCAAGGACTGGAGGGCAGTAGGTAAAAGACAGGGACTGGGAGTGGAGAAGGGAAAAGCAGTAAAGAAATGATCTTCCATAAGTTATATTAATACTTGAGACAAATGAATGTTTAGACTATAGAAGTTTTCAAGGTATTTCCAGCTTTTCACTATTGTTTTCTGTATTCACTTTTCAATATAAAATGCACAGCAAACTGAAACTTCACTTCACACTCTTTCTCTTTTAATGTTAGTTTATTTCTGCTCCTAAAATAACACCTGTCATATGTACTTATTATTAACACAAATGGACTAGAATCTCTTTGGACTCGCCTGGTAATGCGCTTGCAAAGCACCAAGAAAAATGGAAGCCAGGTCTAGGGTTGTCTGATTGAATGTGAGCACAGAAAAGAAAAGAATGACAATACAAGAGTGGAGCATCATACTCAGGAACAAATTTGGCTGGTCTGCCTTGAATTTACTTCTCATACCCCCAGAGTCTTCTAAACAGAATTTCAACTACAAAGTGCTTCAAAATTCGGCGTTGGTAAAGTACTAAAGTCGTGTGAAAACCAACAGGAGAATCCTTAGCTTTATTATCAGGCAGGGTCCCCAAAGGACAAAGAAGGGAAAACCAACCCAAGCTGTACAGCTAGAGGGACAGTTAGCACCACTGAGCAGAACTGAAATACTCCCAGCCACAGAGGGTGAAATATTAGCCTCTCAAACACTTCTTGCTAACCAAATCCATTGAAAGCAAAATGATTAAAGTCCACCTGGTGGATTTACAGGGCTTTGTGCTGATATGAGACCATTCACTCACGAGAGGCAGCCTTTTGACATGATTCAGTTGACTGCCCTTGGCATTTGACACACACCTAAGGAGTCTAAGTGGTTACTGCTATTAGCAAAGACTTGAAAAAAGACACTTGTCACATTAGGTCAGCTATCTCTTAACTCCATCCTGTGAAATGTCACCAGTACCCCCGGGTCCTCATTCCTTATCAGTCTTTGAGATATATGTAGTTATTGTTCTAAAGCAGCAAGAAACAGAGACAGAGAAACAAAGGAAAGTGTGAGTTGTTTATTGTCTCTTCCATAAATGACAAAGCAGTTCTTGAACCTTTAAGAAGGACAGACCCGATTGCTTTGGTGCATTATGTTTTTATAGGCGTTTTTACCCATGGCAGTTTCTGTCCTGCAGCAAAGTCCCTGCCCAGTCTCTGCAAAGAGGGAGCTGAAGACTCCTCTGCAGTGGGGCGGGCACTGAGACCAAAGGGACAAGGTCCACAGACCTGCACCAGTACCAACGTGCCTAAACAGGCACAGGGGACACCTTTGCCACTCTCCCCTTGGTGGCATAAGGGGGTTTTGTCAGGCACAGGAGTGAGCTGGGTGTAGGAAGCACTGCTGGACTGGTGATGTGCTTCATACAGGTATAAACCGGTACTCTGGAAAAAGTCACAAAGTTGCCCTGACTCTGTTTCCCCCATCTGTTCTGACCAAATTCACTATTTTTGAGCCTGTGAAGAATTTGTTCTATCTACACAGGTTATACACAGCATAGGCCACATTTTAAACTAGTGTTACCTTGCTCTGCTAATTCAGAGCCAAGGTGTTCAGCCCTTTGCAGAACCAAACTCTGAGAGAGAATGACAACCCATGTGCTAAACCCCCACAGAACAGTGGTTATCCATGTCAGACGCTGATATCCTGCTCACAGACATGGCTACACTGAAAGGACATTTTGGGAATTGTGTATCACTTTAAGATGTTGCAGAATCTCCCTTTTCTACTTCATTTAAGGCCTAGAAAACCTAAAGCCTTGAAAATCTACCTTGCCATAGGCTGAACCTCTAAATTGCAACGGGAGAAGTATAGAAGTGGGCAAAAAGGAAAGAAATACAGAGGAGGGAGACATAGATGAGAGTCTTTCATAGTATCTCAGCTGGACAAGTTAGTGTTTGACAGCTTGAATTTATGTGAACATTAACAGAATTGATAAGTCAGGGTCTTGCTGACCTTGGTACTATTCCAGAAGTAATATTTTCACTAAGGTGAACTATTTCTGGACATTTGTATGATGTACTGAACACAAACAATTTTTTTCCTGACATTGGAGTGAGCACAGCTCCTTGTTTCCGCTGTCTATTGAACAGGAACAATATATCCTTACTGCAGCCAAGGTCATCTAAATTCTTGCCCCTTGGCAGGGATTCACATTTCTCCTCCAAATGCTTTAACAAACAGATCTTGATTTTCTCTCCTTAAACAGGTTGCACTTACTCCACAGAGCTCAGCCAGCAAAGCCAGGCTTCTCAAAGGTGTGCCAGCAGGAGCCTTGACTCTCCGATAAAACTCCCCTTTCTCTGCTTTACTCTGTTGTTTTCCTCAGGGATCACAGCTGTGGTGTCACTATTATCAGTACTCCCAAACAACTTTAGCATTCCAAATACAAATCAGTTTTCTTGGGCTGTGAATGAGTTGCTCAAGCAGGGCAATAAAAGGGAGGGAGCTGAAACCAGGATTTCCTGAGGCACAGACAATCTGTTTCACTTTGGAGTATTTTAATGAGTAAATGTTATTTGTCAGCAGTATGACTGGCAGCTGGAGAGCACAGAGGCCTGAGACCCCAGAGGAAATAAGTGTCTTTCCCTTTCTGGGAAAGGGACACAGTCTTGGTCTGACCACGCTCCACTACTGACAATAAAAGCTCACGACATCCAGGAAAACCCAGTGAACGCAGCTTTCCCTGGTGTGAATCAGCACAGCACCCTGGGCCTGTAGTGACACTGATTTATAGCAACTGAGGGTGCAGGCAGCTAAATTCATTTCATGAACCACAAAACACATTGTATGCAATCATCTCAATCTATAACAACAAAACCTGTGTGCTCAAGAAAATTGCTTGATGATACCGCAGATATATACATTTATACAAGCTAATTAAGAGTTACTGAACATATCTTTAATTACTGGCAATACTCTGAATGGCCCATGGCCCACAAATGTATCTCTATCATAATCACACTCAACCCTTCTCCTCTTCAAAGTGTATCATAATTGTTTACTAATTAATCTTTAAGCTCTTGTACCACACAGCATGTTTAGCCTTCTATAAACACTGACTACACAGTACTGGAGAAGAAAAGGAGAGGATGATGTGTTAGGAATTTACTACATTCGCTGAAAGACTCACTGCTTGGCATTTATTTTTGTTAACTTCTTGTAGAATCCTGAGAGTCAACAGAGACCTATCTTAGTTCCATAATTTAGATAAACATCCTGATTTACATTCAGGTTCTAGGCAGCACTTTAGCACGATACCTACAGTCACTGTCACTGTTTGCCTTGCTGGATTGCACTCAGGCAAAACACTTGGGGGGCTCCTGCATCACCAAATCTTGCCTCTACTCAAAATAAATTGTACTGAAGTTCTCTTTCTTGAGCAGTCTCAAAGCTCTACTTGCTTGCTTGACAAGCAGTAGGATCTTTACTGTATTAACAGGAAATGGAGCAAGTCTTTAATTTGAAAGGTAACAATCGGTAACATTACCTGGCACATCCTTGTTTGGGGTATGGCTGAAACAGCTGCAGCTGTTAAAGCTGCTCATTTCCAAGTTCTACATTGGCCTCTGGCTGAATTTTTCAGAGATAGCACCAAGTCATTTCTGTAAATAAGGATAGAGGATGGGCTGCCAGGTCAAATAACTCTAACATGGTCATGGTCAGAAATAACTCGAAATTGTGCAAAGAGACTGATGCTCTTCCTGTGGAAATTTCAGTGTGGCTGAGTTACAAAAGACAATTATAGTTTGAATTAAATTTATGGTGTCTAAGTTATACCCAGCCTATACCCCATCTTAAGTCAACATGTGGGATGGCAGCATCACCAACTGACATTAGGAAATGCTGGGATTTGTGTCATTTGGGCAAGTTCTGCTCAGCTGCATTGACGCTTTTCACTAGGATGCATTTTATGAGAAGATCACTCACTTCCCTGATGCCACACCGCAGCACCAGGTACAGGCAGAAGGAAGTTTCATGTCTTTCTCCCTTTTTCGGAGATTAGACACAAAAATCCTTTCTTTCACATGAAACTCAGCAAATTTTAGGAGAAACAAGTCACAGTCCTCACTATTCTCATCTTCACCGGAGACAGAAACATGGCAAAAGGACTGAAACCACATCAGCCAGAACAAGCTCTGGGTATTGCAGGAGTTACTCTACACAAATCAAATCACACTGTTGTGCAGTAACTAATAGAGTGGGGATTTATGAGACAAAAAAATAGACTGATTCTGAGAGGAGAGAGAATTTTACTCCTATGAATAGGACTTTTCAAGGACATTCAGCTGCTTGGGCAGGTACGTGTCTCCACGCAGGCATGTACACAAGAAAAGAGAGGGGAAAGATTTCAGTAACCCAAGTGGAGCTTTGGGACTATATTGTGTTCATGTGTTGCTAAAGCTGATGATGTGCCAGTATGAACCAGCTCATCAGATGGGCACAGGCTCTCTCTGTTCTTTCCTAGGAAGGTGGCAGATAAAAGACAAGGCATTCAAGTAGCTGACAGGGTAACCTGTAAGTGCCTGTCCTGAGCAATCTACTTGTCAGCTTTCCTGGCTAAGAGAGGAGACGTGTGCCACAGCTGTCAGCTTTGTGTCATCTTTCCTCTCTGCCTTTCATCGTCCTTCATCCCATGAATGGAGGTTTTATTTGACTTTCTTTTTTTGGCCCAGCTCGCAGGAGCTCCTTTGTCCCACTGCCTTAATGGATCTTGCGAGTGTGCAAATCTGGCCAGTTCCAGGAATGGCTAAATGAGGAACAGGACCAAAGGCATAAGGAAACCATCATCATCATCATCATCATCATCATCATCATCATCATCATCATCATCATCATCATCCAACAGGCACACTGAGGCCTGGAGGTGTAAATGCGCAGGCTACCCTGGAGGTGAGTGAACACAGAGCCTGCCCTTTGGGCCACTACAACACACTGGCAGCTGTCCACAAGCACTGCACAAAGGACAGGGCTTTCCTTTTTCCCTGCGAGTGATTCCACAAAACACTTCATCACAAGGGTAAATGCCTGTGAAAAAAAGGGAATTTCAAAGCTGTTTTTCTCTAACAGTTTGTCAGTACCATCACAAATGAAAGTAGCTTCCAAAACCAGGACCAGGAAATTCCCTGCACCTGATCCACTTCCACATTTCTCACTGGCAGAAGCTGTCTAAGCCAGGCATTCCCTGCTGCTGGAGATGCATGTGGGTACAACAGACACTTAAACATCCACCTTCCCGTGGAGATAAAGGGCTCACTCCTCAATTCTCTTCCCCTCCACCACCATTATCTGACAGAAGGTGTGGGGATGGATTATGAAAGTCTCTGGCTTTGAACAGAGGCATCCATCTAAAACAATAACAATGTCTTCAGGCAAATCTCCTCGATTCCTCAGAATGGCCAGGACACACACAGCAAGGAGGCTGTGGTGCTCCTGTGCAAATTTAGAAGAGTCATGAAAGATCAAAGTAGCACTAGAGACTGGCAGGAGCACGTGTTTAATTTTAGAAAAATAGCATAGCTATGATTGCAAGCCATGAGAGGAGAAGGAACATCTTCAGAAGCACAACTCAGGAAACGTGGCACGCCAGGAAAAACGAAGCATCAGCAGCTGGCACTACAGCTCTGATAAGGGGCCAGGGGATTGCAGGCAGATGCATTTTATTGTCAAACAGATTCTAATGAAGTGTCTCAATTTAAGAATGTCAACAATATTCTACTTCGAGCAAGAATATTTCATCATCCCTGGATCAAAGGGGGTTTTTGTCTGACCTTTTCATTCCCTTTCCTTTTAAAGACAAACTGTCAGATTTTAAAGGTATATGAACTCCGACTCTTTACTCTGACTAGGAACTAAAAAGACCTAATGGGGAAAGTGGCCCTCCTGAGCACAGGGGTGGACCTGGTGGGATGCAGAGGCTGGTCCCAGCTGGCATTAGTCTTTAATTCTGTGAAAGTAAATGTCTCAGTAAATACTGAGATGCAGCTCTGGGTGAAAATTCTGATTTCTGCTCATCTCTCCTGCTGGTTTGTGGGAGGCAGAAGGTAAAAGCTCATTAATGTCTCCTCTCTTTTCAGATACCCACTTGCTAGATGACACTGACTTCAGTGTTCTGGTATTAAACAAGGAATTCTGAGCATGTTCTGCTTTCAAATGTGGACCATCTCCCAGAACAGAAAAAGGAGAACTGAGTGAAAGAAAGCATTTGCAATACTTTTGGCAGGACAAGCGTTCAGGTGGCGAGCAGCTCTCGGTTTTCAAGAGTTATTTGTCAAAGATGCAAGTTCCTGCATGCTCAGCTCTGGGCTTTTTTAACCTATCCATTAGAGAGATGAATTTTTAGATAACTACATGACATTTGCTGGGTTCATGCTGGTCATTCTGCCTGGGTGTTCCAGCCCTCCTCTCAGGCTGCCCCGGGATGTGCTGCCGCTGTGGCCAGGCCGGCTCTGCCAGGTTTGTCACAGCGACCTGCACAATGAGCATCACTCTCAGTACCTTCCAAACACCACTGCAGCCATCCCTGCCACTGGAAAAGTTTGGAAACAACAAGAAAGTGAAATTAAAAGAGCACTTTTCCTATCTTAGATATAATTACGATTCCTATCTGCAAAACTTGCACTGCCTGATCACCTCACAAGCTTATCCCATCAGGGAAGTTAGGCACAGAGTCTGACCAGCAGATCCCAAAAGTATTTCTAGTCCCTGGAATTCCCTATGGAACTGACTGCCACAGATTTATCCAGTGTCTTGGAGCAAGTCTGGTATCAGGCAGGTAAAGAAGCTCCTGAGTACAAACATTTTCTGAACGTCCTAAGTTTATAGGGGAAAAATGTTTGTGGGACCCTGAGCAAGGGTTATTTTGGCTCTGGCTGGAGACAAAGATTCCAACTGAATGAGAAGCATATTGCAATTGAGGGGTTTTTTACAGATAAAATATCGTTTAACAAAGTTTAAATTGTTGCTTTATTTATCAGAGTAAGATAATTCAAAGTCAGGAGAAAACAAAACTAGAGTATTATAACTTCACTGTTTTTCACAGCTACCTGCTCCCTGTTTTAAACAATAAAGGCCATAGTTAGCCCATAACTGATAAATACAAAACATTCTTAAAAGACAATATAATTCTACTTCATACATCATCATTACTTGGCAAGAAAACAAACAAATGCAGTGGGTTTTATCACAGTACTTGCATTTGATCAAGAGCACAATAATCTCATTCAAATCAACACCATAACTAGAAAGTAATTGCTGTATAATCAGACATCAAACAGACAAAATCACCCTGGGTGTTTCCAACAAAATCATTTGGTGTCAGTTCAATTCCACTCCCTCTGGACGGTTTATTCACAAAGTGACAGTACTGAGACTTCCTGAAGCCCCTTCCTAATTCCTTCCCGACAGTAAGAGGGGAGATGCAGAAGTGCAGCATCAGAGAGCTCTGTCCCAGGCACTGGAGGCAGTGCATAGGATCATGGACCACAGCACATCCCTGCTGTCTGCTGCAGTACCAAATCCAGGCAAACACCATTCCCAGTCTTTACTTCTGGACCCCACACCCCAGGTTTAGAGACTGGCAGACAGCAGCACCAGGATTAGGCAGAAAAGAGGGGGTAATGACAGGAAAAAATATCTAAGCCTTTTCCCAGCTGGATGAGGGATATCCTCTTGCATTCCCAGGATGGAAGCTCAGGCTTCAACACTGCGCCCTCAGTGCAGGACTCAGTGCAAACAAGTTTTTTGATACACATGGCATGAAAAGGTTTTCCCACTCCCAACCTGGAAGCTCTTTCCTCAGCTTCCATCAGGCTGCTCTGAAAGGCAGGAATCCCTGGAGGTGCCAGTAGGAACTGCAGTTGATTGTTACACACAAAGGGACAGGTCTATGAGGAAATTCTTTTGTACTGTGCATCAAATAGTCGTGTAATAATTGTATCGTTTTCTCTGAAGAGCCTCAAAGCAAACGATTTCAAAGGCAGGAAGAAGCGAATACCTGGAGCTCTCTAATTACAGACTCTGAGATATGCACAGCAAAGTATTAAAATAAATGATATAGATGGATTATCAGAGAGGAGAGTGGGGCTGATAAGCCATATTTAGTATACTAATCCTGACTGTTTGTTTTGCATTCTTTGAGCCTTTTAAGATGACAGGTTCTGATCAACTGCTTCCCTTAGAGGTTGGCAGCTTTCCCGCTCTAGCAGTTAATTTCTCTTTGATGTTCTCAACTTTGTGTCAATGTACAAACTACTGTTAAGATATATAGCAGCGATTAAAATAATTCATCCATCTGGTTATAATTAAAGACCTAGTTAAACGTAATGACAACTTGATGTAGCAAAGCCAGCTCTCATCTTTTAAAAGGGCTGTGTACATTCAGAAACTAATGCTGTAAATGGGTGACAGACTACTGCAATGTGCCCATTAAATTCAGGGGAATTAATTAAACTTGTTTCATAAAAAAGCCTTAATGACATTTACTGGCAACACAAGTAAGGCAGAAATTGCAAGTATCCGTGATTGCTCCCTACAGAATCTCACTGCTTCCAGAAGGCCTCAGCAGACCCTCCAAGCACCACAGCAGACACTGGATTGAGGCAAAAGGGGCTTATGAATTTGCTCTCCCAAAAGGGTTATAACTGCAAATTTAAGCCTCTGCTGGCTGGGCCCCAACTAAGAACATAAACATGGGGAGGGTACAAACACAATCCTGACACCTCGGGCATCATGAGCAGTGAGCTTTGAGTGGGAAATGTTTGTGAGGATGCGAAAATACATCAGAACCATGGAGACAGATAAAGATTCATTAATCCTGGGAAATAAAGCAAAGACATCCCCAATAAGCTGGAAGAGCTGGAATTCTTTATGGCTTTGCTTGCTGGCAACAGGAAAGATGTCCCACTTATTTAAAATATTGTATGTTGGGGCAGAAAAATCTCAGGGACTTCCATCACCTTATGTCAGATTCAGGATTTCTGTTGAGTTGAACAAGACCAGGATCAGCTGCAGAAGCTGAACTATGTAAATAACTGATGTATTGTTTTGGATCTATCCAAGTGTCTTTCAAAAACTTCCAATTAAGTAGAAAATTGTAATGACTTAATTTGGGTCCAAAGGAACATTAACTCAATCTGAAGAGATTATTTTATTTCAATATTGAAGTGTTTTAAAAAGGCAATTTTGAAACACAAAGCCCCTTGAACTGCTAGATTTTGAGATCTACTTGACTGGAATGATTTATTTTTTTTTTTTTAATAGAAGAAAAATTTTGCAAAAGTGACATATATTTGTAAAACTATTATCCTAACTATATCTGATTTTTTTCTGAAAAATCCTGTTTCCACTGAAATCTATCACCCAAGCCAGAGGCTTGGGAATATTTTTCAGGTTTTGACAGTCCCAAAGGGATCCATGCCTGATTCCATTATTCCCTTTTCAAATAACTCTGCAAGTATAAAACGGTGCAGTGTCTACAGAAAACCAAGGCAGCAGAAGAATATAATCAAAATCTTCCTTATCTTTGCAATGTTATTTGAGCAGGTGAGTGCAGTGAAGCCTCCCTTGATTTCCACCTTGCACTCCAGTTCCGGGTGTAAAATAAAATATTGCTGAAAATTTCATTGATTTAAAGCTTTTTCCTCTTTTGTCCTCCTTGCAATCAAAAAAGAGAAATCCACACATAAAGCTCAACTTCCAGCCTGTGCCTTGACTTTCTGCCCTTTAAATATTCTGTGTTACGTTCCTGTTGGTTAATCCACAATACCTACTTGATAGAGCCACAGTGCAGAGTGGAAATGCTGATATTTCCACATCACAACAACAAGCTGCTGAATTTACTCTCCATTGGCTTTAAAGACTTTTGCCAGCTGATGTTTTTTAGGACAAGACTCTCAAGCAGGTCTGAGGTTTGAGTTTGGGGTACTTTCTTTGCTTTACTCACATACTAGAACTCTTTTCTCTTTGACCAGCAGACTGTGAACAACTTTTTCCTGCATCCAACCTGTGTCCCACTTTTTCTTCATTAATAGATGTTGAAGTTTTCTGACTTTGAAGCACCTTTTGTAACTCCTAGCAAAGTACCTGGTACTACAGGATAAAACTGGCACACTCCAACCCTCTCCTCACTCAAACTCCCCTGTGGATCAGACAGCACAATGACAGCTCTGCAGCGCACACGCCTCTGTTTCTATGTCTGGTCCAGGTCCAGAAGTAGTGAAACAAAGGCAGCTGTTAACAGTTCCAACTGGCCAAGGGAAAACCCAGAGAATAAGAAATCTCCTGAGAAGACCCAGAGCCATGAGATTTGCAGTCAGATAGCCAGCCCAACTCTCAGTGACCTCTCTGAGAGAACTGAAAACGTCTGGCCGCTTGTCAAAACTGAACATCCAACCCTGTTGCTGAAGGAAACCCATAGTAAGAGATAGCCAAAGCAATATCAAAGGCACAAAATCCATGAGATATAAGTAATGGAGTTGTTTGGGGAATAGCCTTTTCTGCACTGCACGCTCTGTACTGCTTCATAATTATCTGCAGACACACCAGTTCCTGTTCTGCCCTAATCAGGATAACACAATCCTTACTGCCTTGAACACACAACCTCGGCGTCCCCTTTCGAACATCTCTTGATGGGCTAAAACTGAGCCAAAATGTCAAAATACTACAGGAGAGACCAAAAGGAGAATTGCCAATATTCAGACAGAGCAGTTCTTCCATCGATCACACTCGTGCCTCTCTCTACGTTATAGTCACAACCTCCACGCCCCAAAATTATTTTGTACTAGTGAACACGAGCAAGGCTATCAAAATCTAGTTCCTAACCCTTCCAGACCAATGCTTCATAGGCTGTACTGGATATAACCATGCCTAGCAACATTTTAATCAGGGAGCCAACATATGCAGCCCCTGGCAATCACAGGGCACCCGGATTTGGGACCTAGAGGGAATCAGTAACTAGCATGGACAGGAGACCTGCATTCAGGGGACCCTCCAAACCCTACTTTCAGCCAGGAATACAAACGTTCCAGGAACCTGACTTGCTTCAGCCATTCCAGGACCAGCTGGCTTTAATTTATCTCGCTATTCAAAAATGAACCACTTGAATTTGTAATTTTTAGTCCAAACAAAAGGCTCTATATTTTGGGGCCAGTGTGGAGGGAGTAGGGGAAATCTGTCTCACCCTCAGCTACTGCAGAATTGACCAGCACAGAAGTCAGGCTTAAGGTTCAGCAGGAAACAGGGAACCTCAGCTAAGAAGCAAGGCCAGAGACCCCTGGAGTAGCCACTGTACAACCTCATTCCCTGGATGAGAGGGTTCAGCACAGGTTTCCATGGCAAATCTTTCTCCACAGTTCTTTTTCCTGTTTCTCAGAGTCCAGCACTATTCTGCTTCAGATCAGCTGCTGTCTAAATTATCTTACTGAGATAATCTTAGATTATTGCCTGAGACAACAAAGCAGATAGAATAATTTGATTTTTATTACAGCCAATTGAAACCAGTCATGAAGATTTATCATACCTAAAGGGAACAGGTATTTTTCAGATTTGTTGTAACTAAGTAGGACATACAGTGCCAGGACAACGTGGAAATGTCTGCCATGCTCCTAGAAGTCAACTGAAGGTGGAGACAGTGTGACCAGGCACTGCCAAGCAGCCAGGCTGACCATTCAGCAACCCTGGACAGCCCTGTGGCCCCTCTCAGCACCCCCACCAAACAGCCCTTGCACCACCAAGGTCACCCAGGACACGCACAGCAGCACCCAGCAGATTCATGGCCCACCCTTCCTCAGGGTGACACCAGGGAAGTGCCAGCTGAAGGAATTCACCAACACCTCCACCAGACCCTGCTGCCAAGGGACATTCAGCTGGACTTTTACACTGACACCCTTCCTTTACGCAATTCTTATCTCTTTCTATGCAGGACCTCCTCATCGAAATCTCCTTGGCACAACCCAAGCTGGTCTTCCATCACGAGGGGCAGATCGAGCTGAGTGTGGAGGCAATTTGTTCCTTGGAGCATGCATCATTCCTCCAGTCACCGCGTGCATCTGGCCAGGCCTCCTTGGACTGCTTTACAGAGCAGTGGACGCTGTCCAGAGCGCTCTGCTCAGTGTCCCTGACAAGATGGCCATCAAAGACTGGGTTAGGGGTCAGTCACCCAAAGCCATTAGCACTCCAAAGTGATTGATTATCATCATGTGTGGTCTCAATCAAGAGCCGGTAATGAGCTGCATTCATTAATCCCATTTATATGTTTGCATAGTCCAGTCTTGGATTTCAGAGAATAAAAAAGGCTTCATACCGAGATCAGCACATTGCACTACCTGGCAAGGAGAAGGAAGTCACAGAGGGCATAAAGGATTTGCATATAATTCTGTATTTTTGAAATTACAGCCCAGGTATTTCTAAACACCAAGTAGAGTGGCTCCACAGCACAGCCTGCACACCTCCCAGCAGCACCAAACCACAAGCTTGCCTTCCACAGCTCTGTGCTATAGTTCCATCTGTACTTATTTGACATTTTCCTTGCACTTTTCAAATAACTCTCCATGTACACAGCTCTATCCAGTGTTACACCCACTCCAAGTTTCTGTTCCTGTTTAGACCACTACGGGTTCTCTGCTACTTTGTGTTTGATAACCCCTTATTTCCTTCTTATCACCTCTATCAAAAACCTCATGTTCCGAATATGCCCCCGCCACCTTTGGCTGTCCAGTCTTCCTCGAGCCATTCCCCTGTGATAACCTCCAGCAGAGAGCCCCATCAGAAGTAACTTGACCCCGCTAAGTAAGGGCCCTACCCTCACATGCCGTTTTGAGCAGGCCAGGCTTCCATCCTCTGCCGAGCCCTACACATCAGCCCAGGTTCCTTTCACTAGCATTAAAGCCACGTTTTCCAGCTTCCCCTCCCCAAAGGTTCCCTCAAGGAATTATAAAACCAAAAGGTGAAATTCTGTCTCTGTTGAAGCCTGTGGCAATGTTGCCACTGATTTTAACAAGGCTGGGACTGACCTCAGCACTCGGAGCTCCAGCACAAGGCTCCGTGCTTCACACAGAATGATGAGGGGGTTTTCAGCTTCACTACTGCTGAAAATACTCCAGAATGTCAATGAGGACACCTTCAACTCATTTAAGACTTTCATATTGATAAACTCACTGACCAGAATAGCACAAACATGCCAGAACACAAATCCTTTACAAAATACATTATATTTGGACCAGCTCAACCTTAAGAAGAAACCATTTATTTTAAAACATGTTGGAAAATGCACTCACCTTAGATAGCTCAAGGAATCAGCTAATTGCATGCTTGGATGTCCAGAAGCTGTCACCACTTTTCCCAGCATAAATTCAGTACAAGATGTAAAAAATAAAGTTCTTTCAAAAAGTTAAGAGGGGTTTCTGGGTTTTTTTTCAGAAGGGTATTACTTGGTTAAAAATAGATTTGAATAATAAATGTCTCTAAGTGTTCCCAGGCCCCTTTTTTGTAGAAATGCTTTTAGCATTTCATGTGGGGAAAAAAATATGTACCAGTGAGAGGTAATGATATTTATCCACTCTAATGCAAAAGAACAGCAAATATGTTAAAGGTAACCAGCACGTAATTGTGTAAGCAATTCAAAAACTTTACTATTATGCACTGAAACCTGAAATAAGCAAGGTAAAGGTGACACTGACTGCGTAGTAAACTTAAACACCTTTATTCTGCTTTTGCAAACCCCCAAAGCCCAATGCACAGGCTCACCTTCCATGTGGTGCCACACATTGCTGGTGCTCTCTGCTGCAGTGCCCTGCTGGAAATAATCAGGTAGCGTAGGCAAATTCCATGGCCAGCACTTAATATCCTTATTTCACACCCATAATCCACAACTAGGAATTCTTTATTTCTTCAAAGGGAAGACCACCTCTGCTGAATACTCCTTGACTGGCAGCAGAAAGCCAGGAGATGCCTTGGTCATGCCCAAGGGATGCCAGGATGAAAAAGCACTCAGAGGGCCCTGCAAAGCACTGCTCTGGTGGTAGAAGGAGCAAAAGAAGTCCTGGAAATGCCACTTCCAATGATCTCTAAAAGGCAGGATTGGGCAGAGAGATATCATCCCCAGAGCTTCTCACAGGACAGGAAAGAAATTGGAAAGATGCAGAGTTACAGAATAAAACCACCAAAGACAGTAGGGAAGAGTTTGCGTTTGCTCCATAGGGAGACAATGGCAAAGGACACAGAACTGATCTCCTCAGGAGTTTTTTTCACTGGAATTCGGTGATTGAGGAAGTGACTCAGTACAAGGTTTTATAGACCAAGCTACCTACTTCAATGGATACACAGGGATAATCGGTCATTCTCTAGGAAAACCCCAACAGGTGACCAGCAGGTGTCAATGCTGACAAGCAGCTGTTGCCTCCAAAGCCATCATCTCAATGAAAGAGATAAAAACCAAGAGCTGAGCTCAGCGTTGGTGCTCATGAGAGGCCAAACAGGGTGGAGTGAACACTGCAGTCCCGGGTGTGCACCAGGCCACCCCTGGCTCCGTGACTTCAGGCAAGCTGTCTTCTCCTCCCTCCTGCTTCTCCTGGGTTAAACTGCACAAATGAGAGCAGGACTAGCCTTGCTCACTGGCCACAGCCCTCTAAACTCAGTTTTAGAGGCAGTTCCTGAGAAAACAGTGATGGAGCTGTGTTGATATTGCTCAAAGAGGGTTTTGCCTTTTTCTTCTCTGACCAGTTTGGTTTCATGCATTAGTTTAATAGGTGCATGTGAGCATACAAATAAACAAGTGTTTCTAAATATATATCCATATTTCATTAATGCAGAGGGAACTGTGCCCTGGCCCTCAGCTCACACAGGAGCTGCTGATTACAATAGAAATATGTAGCAGATCCCATGACTCCAGAGCTGTGCACCTTCTGTCTGCTGGTGACCTTCCCTCCCTTGGGAACGGACCTGCAAGGCCTCAGGTTACAGCTTTATACAGACTAGAATAAAATTTACTCTGACTTTTAACATTTAAGAGCTGTAACGGCTTAGTGCTTCATTTATTGGCAAGTGAGCAAACAAAGAGAAGGACAAAAATTCACAGACAACCCTTCTTCAGAAACAGGAAGAAGAAAGTGTTACTAAAACCCCATATAGACAAAAGGTTTTAACTGCAGCACTACAGCAGTTTAGTGGGTGAATCCAGGTAAGAACTCACACTTGCTGGCTCATGTCTGGAAAAACACCTCTCACATGCACAGCCTAAGTACAATCCCGAAAACCTCACATGGAGAGGCTGCACGAGCTCCCAGTCTCTTGGGAGAAGAGCACTTTTCTCACTCCCATCGCTGACTTTGGGGTTCATACAGCTGGTTTAAGTTTTAAAGAATCTCAACTGGCACTTACAGCAATGGAGAACCTCAGTCATACAGCACTCGGGGGTCACGGGGGAGCTTCAGCAAAGGAAAAAATTCAGCACAGGAAGGTCCAGATCTCCTGTCTGGTTGTTTTCTGTTCCTCTCATCTTTCTCAGCTCCCCAGTTGCTCCTCAGCAATCAGTCAACAGTTCTGGCAGTGGAAAGACAGACCATTGGCTTCTAAATTTAAAGAAAGTTCAGCATAGAACACCAGAAAAAAAATATCAGTTCTCAAGCTCTGTAGTTTCAATGTTACCCTAAACCCACCAGTCTGCAGTTGAAAGGAACCTAATTAATTACAGAGGCGACTGAAAGGAAGTTTCTTTGTTGTTTCCAACTAATTTGGGTGGGTGTATGCTAAAACTTGAATGCTAATCAGCAAGTATCTTCCTGAAAGAAATCCTTCAGGAATCATTTGCTGTGCCTTGGTTCCCATCACAAAGCAGGCTCAGGGCACAGGACCTGCATTCTCTCCCATCAAACCAAGCCTGAAGATTGCCCCAGCTGGGTCCACAGCACACCCACAGTGAAACCCTGTGTCCCAAGGCTGGGACAAGTGTGCTACAACTGAAACACAACACAATCAAAAGGGTGAGAGCTTCCTCCTGATGTAAATTTACACAGTGATTTTTATGAGCCAAAGTCCTGGGATTCTCTTTAATACCTCATCCCTGGAAGTGTTCAAGGCCAGCTTGGATGGAGCTCTGAGCAGTCTGGTCTAGTGGGATGTGTCCCTGTCCATAACAGGGTGGGTGGAACTGAGTGATCTTGAAAGTCCCTTCCAACCTAAACCACTTTGATTCCGTGATTTAGGTTTTTCTTCTTTAAGAGTCTTGTAGCAGGCTCTGCTGGTGTCCAACCAAGACAATCTGTGCAAACTTAAATTCTGCAAAGCTGAGAAGATGGAAATCTATATATATCATTATTTTTATACACATTCATCTATCTCATCTTCTAAAAAAAAATGATCAGGAATATTCCATTTCTGAAAGCTCGGAGATACAAGGAAATGAAACCTAAATGAAGATCCTGAGTTGCTGATCATGTAAAGGGGTTCCCACAACTTTTACTGCTGTTCATCAGGGTTCAAAAAATTCCAGCCGGACACGAGGTGGAAATGAGTCTTATTTCATTTCAGAATTCACAGACTCTACAAAATTTATAATGCTGCAATAGAAACCAGAAAGAAAAATATTTTGGTCAATGATAAAATTATAAAAAAGAGCCAAGATCCCTAGTTAAACACTGATCTCCCAAGTCCTGACTAAAAGATGCTGGAAATCTATGACATACAGAAATTCTAGATAGAGACTCATGATTTTGAAGCAATTCATTCCCTAATGGAATTCATTTTTGTTTAAAGTATTCACAAAACAACATTTCCTGTAAAAATTAAATGTTAATATAAAACATTTAGCGTCTTTAAAACCATGGAAGGATGTTACTCTTTTTTGTCCTTTCTTATTGTTCAAAATCATGTCGAATCGCTGGTGCTGATTAGACATTTTCCAGGTTTCTTTTTCAGCTTTTCCTTACATTGTTTGGGCATTTTTTGTTGCCTTCTTTTACAGATTTCTAGACTTTCTTTCATCCTTTGCAACTTCTTAACACCCTTGTTCCATTGCATCCATGATCAATAAAGGACAAAGAGGTAGAACAAAAATATCAAAAGTCCAAAAGATTAACATCTCTATTTTTAATGAAAAAGCAAGGAAAGTGATGTTTGTGATCTAGTTATAAAAGTTGTCTTTCATCACAAGCATTTTCAATGGGAGATGTGAACAAGATATACTGCCACCATCTAAATTTATGTAACTTTACTGAACTAGCTTTGTCTAACTTTAGTCAACGTAATGCTTAATGTATGAGAAGAAAATAGTTTGTGCAAGAATTACTGCTATCACTGGAATCAAATTAGAGCTAATAATAATTATAATAACAATAATAAGAACGCTTGTTTATATAAGGTGTTTCTACAAACTTTTTTACCAGTTAAATATTTCACACGCCTAAAAATGTAGATTAAATCAAGTTTTTCTACTCTTTGATGACACATATCCCTGAAGAAACATCTAAACTAAATTGCTAAGAATTTGGAGAAGAAAGTTGTAGCAGGGCATTGACCTCATATGAAAACAGAGAAGTAAAACATAAGGATCATGTTTACTCTGTATGAGTTTCCTGTCGACACTGTTTATTATTGAGCAATAAACACACTTGGACTGTAGAGATATATCTTTAGAAGAGGTATTAAGAATCAAACAGTTTCTGTAAATCTTCTGAGTGGTATTAACATTCAGATTTAAACAAGGTTCCACACATAACACGCATTTGATCATTTAACAGGTCCATGTCTAAAATATTTTTGGCTGCAGATGTTCAGTTAGTATCTGATTCTTCCACTTTGCTTGGCCAAAATGCTGAGATTTAGTCTTATTTTAACTAAACATATCCTAAGTTATTTTTATATGTGTCTCTTGGACCTCAATTTCACTGAGGCAAATTTCTGCTGTGGTGATGGGCTGTAAATGTTCCTTTCTTCCACTTCCCCTCATTTATCCCACTCTGTGGCATTATCTGATAAAAATGCTGGGGACACCTTCCCTCCCTTGTGCAAAATATAAACAGATGGGAGATGAAGAAAAGGCATCCCCACATCACTGTCCCAGCACTGGTTGGAGTCCTGAGGGTGATTTCCAGCACCAGGCTGCTGACACTGAGCTAGTCAGGATGACAGAGCTTTGCTTCTTCAGCACAAAGTAAAACCCCTCAAAACCTCCTCCTTTAGCATCAGCACATAACAGATGATGTCCCAGAGCCTGCAGCAGGGATGATCTGAGGAGTATTTCTCCAGGTTACTCATTCTAGTTGCTTAGGGTCACTCTAAAACCAAAATGTTTCTGTTTGCTTGTCAAAAAGTAAATATGGGAGAAAATGCATTTCAGACTGAAAGAAATGTTTCATTACGTTCACAAATGGCAAGTGATTTTTTTCCATTTGAGGGCACTTCTTTACTTCTAGAATTTTCTTTTTATTAAGTTTTACTGAACCTGATCTTAGAACTCCATTTCAAAACAAAGCCTAAACCTTTCGTGCAAAATGCACTGAAGTGACAGCTCTCACTTCACTCATTTTTTCCAGGGTGTGAAAGTTGGGTGGAAATGGTTTGCTGAGTTTGACTGCAAATGGCTTCTGCTGAACTGTGTCCGATTTTTCAGCAAATAAACCAGAGGAGCAACTATTTGTTTTATCTATCTGTGAAAATAATATTGGCAATTCCAATATTGGTGCAAAGACATGAGGGACCAACCCTGCTCTGCCAAGGGCCTTGGCAGTGCGGATGGGTGTTAATGAGAGGCCTAAATGCTAATTAACCCCTCCGTGGTGGTGTGTCTATGCTTGTCCCCACAGCCTGTGCCCCAGCCCGGGGCTGGGCAGCCCATCCTGCCCAGCTCTGATTTCCATCCGTAGGGAGCCTGGCTCCGGCTCTCGCTCTCTGTGACACCTCTTGGTTACAGTGCCCAGATACCCCCGAAGTGGCCCTTCAAAGCAGCTACACATGTAAGAATAGTATCCAGCAAGTGTGTGAATACAGCCAACCTCCTCCCACTCCTCAGAAAGTCAATGTCCAGAGCAAACCCCTCCTCTGACTTGTCAACACGCGCTGCCTCGCCGCTCGGCCTTTCGAGATTCCGGGCCGGACGGAAGGTGATGGGAATTGAACTTCGGCTCTCAAGAGCACCTGGCTTTGTTATCTCTAAGAGGCCAGGAAGATTTCAGGCACTATCAGTCCATGCCATGTCCTGACACTTGACTCACAAAGTGGCACTGGTGTTGGCTTACCTCCAGGCTGCAGATAGCAACTGTCAGCAGCGAGGTGAAAATGAATGGGAGTGGATCAGAAGCAGAGATCCTACTGCTTCTTTTGGGAAAACATGGCATCCCAGATTGCTGGAGTCCTCTCTCTTCTGACTCTCTCTGAACATCAAGATCTTCGTTACAGACAGTCCAGGAGCTTGAGTTCACACAGTCTTTTTTAGTGCATTATCTCCACCTCTGCAGTGGTCACAGGGAAATACTAAAAAACCTGATGGGTGTCAGACCAAGACTCCAGGTGGACCCCACAAACACAGCTATGACACAGATTCCAAGCACCACTGAAAGCAGGGAGGTTTCTCATTTTCTCCATGCAATTTGCCTCTTCTTCCAGAAGATAAGTATATTATTATGTGCAGATATATTCTGTATTTCCTATTCAGAATGAAAACACTGAAAGCCCATAGCCCCAGACAATACACCAAGTCACAACCCACAATTTGATTTGAATGCACTTCAGCCAGAAGTTCGAGCCTGATGACAATAACCTGACATCTCTCTGGGAACAGATACCAGGCTGCAAAACTGATCTTCTCCCACTGTTGAGCTGTGCCTGTGTTACGTGCATAAGACAGATGCAGGAATGCCCCAGGAAGGAGGCAGATACTGCTTTCAATGAGAAACCAGATAACGGTGAAGAAAGCAGCTGCTTTAGAGAAACTTGGGTGCTTCTGAAGCATTCAGAACTGTGGAGGCATTTAGTGTTTGCTCTTTTATCAGTGCAGCTGCAAGTGATAATTCAAGCTCCAAGTGGTCTGTGCTTTTGTTCTGTTTGAATTGAAAAATGCCCAAACAAAAATCCCTGCATTGTATCGGGATTATATGCTTGAAAAGAACTGAACAAATTGCATTTAGAATGATCAAAATGATCCATTTTCCTTACCGTGTTGCTGGTAGACAAAGGTTGGTGTTTGAAAATCAAATTTTACCACTATCAATGTTACTGCCTGATGTGAGTGCAGTGATATAGCTTTATCAGGCAAATTCCAAGACAGATTTACCCAAAAGACAGTTATCTTTATTATCCTCCTCTTGCAAACAGCAGTTGCCAGTGTCACACTCTGACACTCCACTAGACATCCTTGGCATCTTTATCATCTCAATATCCCAAAATAGAATGCCTTCTGTATACTGATGTCTCCACAAGAATACACTTGCAAATGCTATTTCTCCTGTATAAAAACAATATAAAATAATAATAATCACTCTTCCAAACTACTGCACTATGAATGTTGCTTCCCTCACAGCCTCATTTCTTATAACATCCTGGTGTCTCCATGTTTGAGACAGAGAATAAGCATCAGCTTCTTGTATATTTAGGAACTTCATTCCCACTAAAAATCGAGCCTTTATCCTGGTTTGAATTAAGTCTCCCCTTTTGTGAAGGAGGTACCACTGTGTCTGCACACAAGAGCTCTGCTGCTGCTGCAGGAATCTCCAGCAGGACACGAGGTTGGTGCTGTACCCTGAGATGCAGTGACCCGAGCTCACAGCCCACCCCAACAAAACAGCACTGCCAGTGTTAGGGACCCGTATTTAGACAGGTATCTGAATCCATGGAGAGACTCAGCAGGAAAAACACCAACAGACACGCGTGCTGGATGCTCCCCGTTTCCCAAACAACACTTCCCCCCAACAGAAATGTTGATTTAAACCTTTCATGCTAACGTGAGTGCAGGATAAGGTTATGTGATTTTTGGAGCCACCACCTCAGGTCATGAATGATGTAGTAATGAAAAGAAAATTCCATGTTCATTGCCCAGCAAATAAAGACAGGATTGTGAAACCTGCCGTGCTGAGCTCTGCTCGGTGTGGGCACAGATTTGCAGAAGAGCCCAGCACAGAGGATGGAGACTTTTGAACATCATCTCACAGTCATTTCTCTAAAATTTCTGAGAGCTAAGCACTGTGAAAAGTTGATTATGAATGCAAGCTCTGATATTTATACCCCAGTCCAAAATCCAGGCACGTTATCTGTCCACGGAAACTGATGTCCTTTTAAATTCTGCTGTGCCAATCATCCATGTCCTGGGCCAGAAACTACCAAATCCCATTGGGAATTGCCCTGGGGTGGGAGAAAATCTGTTCCCCACAGGCTGGCTATCTTTAACTCTCCTAACCTCTACACAGAGATGAATCCAAAGAGGTTAAGAGAGAACCTCATCACAACCCCAGGATTTCCCTGCTGAGTTGCTGTACTAAAATCTTCCTGTGGAAGAAGAGGTGACCCCAGGGGAACAAACAAGATTTTCTGAGCCTCAGTTCCAGGGTACTGCATATCCATCGTTTCCACTGACTTGCTCAAAACTGAAGGTACTCAATAGCTCCAGAAATCATAATAAAGAGTCACCTCCTATATAGAGTTCAGATTATTTAGATTCTGCAATTGCTCATATTACCATGTCAAGAGGGGTTTTTTTCAGGTCATCATTATCTCCAATTTCCTAGGCTTTCAATGCTTTTCCTAGGGATAATCCCCTACAACGTGGGGTTTTTTTCAATACATGCACTGAACAAAGTTCTTATACATGGAGTGTAGAAGTTTTTATATAAACTTTCTAAAAAAGCCTCAAAGCCTGCAGTTTCAATTTGGTCTTCAGAGAGGTGTAAAAGCTTTGGTGTATCTTTAAAAGCAGAGCATTAGAAAGGATTTTTTTTTTCCTGGCTTAACTGACCCCAGAGTCCAGCCTTAGCCAAGCTGATAGTTGAGAAAGCAAACTCATTACCATGTTATGTCCAGAGCCTGCCCTGCCCCAGCATCACTGACCCAACATTGTCACACTGCACCTTCTTTTCCATGCTTCTCAAAATTCATTTCAGTGAATCAGAGATGCTCCTGGATCATCCACTCCCTTGGCATAGCAACCACCAGGAAAAGGCAGCTGTGCAGCGGTTTTAGAGCATCCACTGTCTCTGCTAAACAAGCATTTTCATGACAAAAGTCAAGAAATAAATAGCAATTTCAAGAAGTTCCTGAAACCTCTATTTAAAGTGCCTTAAGTTGTAAGTTCAGGGAAGGCAATGCCTTTGTGACAGCACAGCTGTGAATTAAAAAGATTCCCAGGGCCTCCTGGTCAGTCTGACTCTTGGTCTTTAGAATTATATGAATATAGGCTTAAGACCACCCAAACTCTTTTTTTTTTTCTTTTTGAGAGGGGGAGAAAAAGAGAACATGCACACAAGCGGGTGAAAGAGACCATTACCCTCGTGTTGGCCAACTGTAGTTTTACAGTAACAAAGATCTGACAGGCAGCACTGACCTGTGACAGCAGCTGTATTTACACTAGAGCCTAGCAGGGAAAGCACACTGGAGGGGATGGTATATACACTGCAGGATGCAGTGGCCTTTGGAGAGCTGCTTTAACCCACATGTGCAAAATCCAGCTGCAGGAATTTAATTCCCTGCCAAAGCACCACCGGGAGTAACTGACTTTTGTCTCTTGCTTAGTGAGTACGTGGCTGATTTTGCACCCAAATCTCACCTCTCTGCCGGGAAGCATTCCCACAGTAGTAGGACATGATGTTCTGGAGAGCCAGAGACAATCCTGGTTATCTCCTGTTTTACTAGGATCACCAGCATGACTGATGTGCTGTAGGAAACAGGATGACAGCAAACAAGCTAAGCAGCCTCTGGTCTGCAGGACAGGTTTAGAAAATAGCGGGGAAAAGGAGCTTAAAATCCCCAATTCATTTAAAAAACCAATAAACCTAAACAAAATCTAAACTATCTTTTCTCAGCAGAGAGGAAGGAGATAAACATATTTCAACTACCCCACTTTAGCACCTTATTGAAGCTGATCTCCCTAGGCTTCCTGGTAGTCCATGGAGAGAGGAGGGGAGGCTCCTCCAAGGATGAGGCAGAGCTGGAGCCCCCAGCTCTTCACCACTGATACAGCGGGACAGGGACCCAAGACAAGCCCTGGAGAGGCAGGGGCTGTGCCCCCTGTAGATCTGGACTCAAATAAATCCATTTGTATTGGGTCTCTTCAAACTGAAACTCATTACACAACCTTTGGACAACATTTCTTTGTTTTCTAATTGATTCAGTCTTTCTTAAGCTGATCTCTGAAGACAGAGTTTAAACAAAGAGAAACAGAATCAAATACTTGCTTTTTCAGCAAGGAGAAAGTAAAAAAAATCATGAACATTGCTCTGTCTTGGGCTGTAGTTTTTCCATGCTGCTTCCGTCTTTATTTATTGTGCATCCTTCACACCATGAGTTCTTGGATAGCAAAGAAAACAGTCTATGTCTTCAAGAACAAAGGCAGTCAGGAAAATCAAATTAAAAATGGCAATCACATTTGCAGCACTATAGGCAGCTAAAATGATCCACTTTGTTATTTATACCACTTCAGGTAGTGAGTAGCTCAGAGCCCTGTTATGCCAGTTCCCTGTGCATGGAAAGGAAGCAGCCATCACCAACACATGGGAAACATAACTGGCCAATATCTTCAGGTGCTGAAGCTTTAAGCATGTTCACATGTCCCATTAATTCCTTTATTACCAGCTGCTTTTAATCCCCTTCCAAAAGCAGGTGCTTTTATACTTCCCTGAACAACAGACGGAATATGGGGCTTGTGAATCGGGCTGCAAGAGTCAAGATATGAGGGGCAGATGGGGCAGGTTGGTGGAGAAGGGAGCAAGGAAGAGAGGACAAAGTTCAAAGGCACAGGAAGATTAGGCATAAACTTGTCATGTAAGAGACTCCAGCAGACAGATCTCGGTAGCAGGAAATCCAAACCACGACGTGTTTGGACATAAGTTTTCAGCACGGGAAGTATTCCAGTCTGCAGGACCTGAGCAAAGGCACTGGTGCAGGCAGAGCAAGAATGTGCGGTGACCTCGGTTCAAGTTTGTTCTCTGCCACAAGCAGGACGTGGCTCGGTCCCTGAGCCTGTGACTGCTTCAGCCCCACAGGAGAAGCCCACACTGACACCGAGCTCCTGCGCACAGGTTTGAGGGGGCAGCATGGATGTACTCAGGGCACCTGAGATGTAGCCAGGTATCCTCACCAGCCTCTGGGAAAAGGAGAAATACTCCAAAATACCACGAAAGGCTCTTCACCAAATTTTGAACCTTTTATTGCTTCTACCTGAGCCACTTCAGGCCAGGCCTGCACCAAGCTCTCTCGTGTAGTACAAAGAATGATATAGAATTATAGAATTATAGAATTGCTGGGGTTGGAGGGGATTTTAAAGATCACCTCATTCCAACCCCCTGCCATGGGCAGGGACACCTCCCACTAGACCAGGTTGCTCCAAGAACCATCCAAACTGGCCTATCCTGCTTCATCTTCTGCATCATTCATCCTGAAAAGCCCATGGAAGTATTTTCACTCATTCAACAACACACTTGTCCTGGTCTAGGTACTTGTTGTATAACCAAACCTTGCACTTCTGATAAAATAAAACAGAAATGCAGGTCAAGATGGCAGTGATGGCACGTGAGCTCAAGGGCCCAATTCTGATTTCACACACAGAATTAGCAAAATCCATCAATTAGCAACAGCCACGTCTCCCACCTATGCTCTCCTCATTTCTGAGGGGTTGGAAAGGAGCAAGACAACTTCAGCTGACCCAAGGACCCTCTGGAGCAGTCTCCCAGCAAGCCTCTCCTCCCCCTTCACCTGGACAGACAGCGCCCACAGGCTGTAAACCCAGGAGGGGTTTATGGAGGAGAGCAGGGAAACTGCTGCAAGCTCAGGCACTGACGTAGGTAGACCCACCACCCCTGCTGCCAGAAAGAACCTTTCAGGGACTCCTTTCCACAATATTGGGAATTCCTGCAAAACTCCCGTTCCTGACGCGCTGCTCTTATGTGAAATATCCACAGTGTTTGCAAAGAAGTGATTATGAATGACTAACCAGCCGTGCATATATTTCAAGAAAACTTGGAAACGACCTTGTTATTTTTGGAAACACGGACACTTGTTCAGGGCGAGCTGGCAAAGAAGAGTTACTGTGGAAAGTTACCTAAAGAACAGAGAGTCTGTAGTGCCACCTACTGCTTTACTCCGGATTGTAACGTCAGATTTCAACGCGCCTCAGAGACAAAAAGTGCCACCCTGCAGTAGCCCCAAGCTCATCCAGACCTGGCAACGACCCACACCAGATTCCTGCTCAGAAGGTGCAAGAACACTGCCACAGAGAGGTGTAGGAGCCAATCCTGCCTGGGAGCTTTGCCACGAAGCACGAAGTATGATGGCCTTTCAAAGAGCACTAAATTTTAGTTACAGTCATCCTTAGCATTCTTTTTATGCACGTGAGCAGCAAAGCTGCTTTGGACTCAAAGCCTCCTCAACTCCACCACAGATCAGCAACATTAACTTCCAAAGGTACTCCAAAAGATATTGCAAAGGAACATTGTATAAAAGTGTAGTTCATTTATTTTTTCAATGTTTGAATTTTTTTCATAATTTAACCTTTTAATGTAATTATAAGCCTTCCTGCTACACGAGACAGAGAATAATTTCCTGGTCTTCAGTCTGCTGATCACTCAGTATTGTATAAACCTTCACGAGGCTCACAAAATTTATTAAAAAAATAAGAAGAAATCCAGTCCATCCCTGTGTGCTTATATTCAACTGCCCAGTCAAATATATGACTGTTCCCTGAGTACATCTCAATTTTCCTAACCACAAATTCACAAAACATAGACAATTCCACAAAGAAAAACAGATATTGCTTTTGGATTAAGAGTTCTAAACCAGAAAACAAAACATGCAAAACTACAAGGGGAAGGTTGCTTTTCTCCCCCAGCTACAGAGTATCAAAGAGCAGTAATTAGAATTTGCTACTCGGTACAACATATTATCAAAATCACCAAAGAGAACATATCCATTTATGCATAAATGTGGTCTGGATTATACAGGCAGCGTAGATGCTTGGTTGGATGTGTGTCTGGTCTGGTTTGTGTTTGGTTTGGAATCCATTCATTTAGTCCTTAATTTGCCATTAAGGAACTGATAGAGCAAGTGTGCACATTAAACATTTAAATACGGATGCCTGGAGGCACAGAGAGCTAAACAACTGCAAGTGGTTATCGCTGAAAGTTTAAACAAGTGATTTTCCTTCCTCTACAGAAATGAGGTTAAAGGTTGGGCCAGACGACCTCCAGAGATCCCCTCCAACCTAAACTCTTCTATCATTCAAGCACATGCAAGTGCAGGAAGAGACAGCCAAGAAGGATGGGCAATGTCGAGTGCAATGCTCAGGAACATCGCTTGCCGTTTTATACCAGGACTGGACAAAGTTCCTGCATCCAGCTCCTGGGATGCTTCAGTCCACATCTTGCAAAGGATTTAGGTGAGACACTGCCCTGACATCAGCAGGACTTGAGCTCCTTCACACCCAGGGTCTTGTGTAAGGTCCGACTACAGGCTTTGGAGAAACCTCAGAGACACCAAGTTCCCCACAGTCTCAGTGCCATGAATTTAAGGGTTCTCAGTCATCTGGAACATAAAACAGCACAAATGACACAGTCCTGAGATGTCTGGAAAGCCTGTGGCCACCACACTACACTGGCCACCAAAGAAGGGCTAAAGCCACCAGAGAGGATTTTAACAGCTGCTTTACAAAAACTCCCCAGTTATGTTTGATTACGTTGTATCTCTAGAAAAACCTGACCTGAATCCCTCTTGTGCTGAATGCCAAAGTCCTTCTGCACAGAATAAAGGGATTTCATCCCATGGCTGGTAAGTAGTTTTCTCCGTTTACCTTAGCTAAAAAAAATTCACCTTAGATCTTAATACACACTGAATACTGTCACAGTACTTAGAGCAGTGTTTTTGGTAGAATATAGCAATAGAAAAATATATCACATTTCATAGTCTGTTCTTCCAAAAAACTCCTATAACTTGGCCTGTCTTATAAGGAAAAAATTTTAAAATTAAAAAAAAAAAAAAGTAAAAAGCCTGCTTCAGCAGTGTAAAGCTTTTGGTGGTGTCCCAGTGTGATGCAGCTTACAATGGAAAGTGAAGAGCGTGGGATCTTTACAACAAAAGACTTGGGACAAAATACATTAACTGTAATGGAAGGAAGACAGCATAAAAAATCAGGAGATCTGGAACATTTCCCTGGTAGTTCTGGGCTCCCCAGTACACAAAAACCCCACAGATTTACTGCAATGAGACCAATGGAGTGCCACAAGGATGATTAAGGGACTGCAGCATCCCTCCCATGAGGAGACACAAGGAGAACTGGGACTGTTCAGCCTAGAAAAGAGGGCTCAGGGAGATCCTATCACCCGGTACAAATATCTGCTGGGAGAGCACCAAGGACAGGGAGCCAGAGTCTCCTCACAGCACGAGAGGAAGCAGGCACAAACTGAAACACAGGAAACTTCTTCTGACCATAGGAAAAATATTTTTTTTTTTTTATTGTGAGAGTGGTCAAACTCTAGGATAGGTTGTGAACTCTCCATTCTCAAAACTAGAAATCCCAAACTCCTCAGCCTTCTTTGGTTCTTTTAAAAAATACTGATAGAGATCAAATTCTACTCCATTAGGTCATGTCAGAATCACTAAGTTGGAATAAAAATCAACAAAAATGGAAAACTGCAGACCAGGTGTAATATACAATGAAGTATCAAGACCCTTTCGTCGACTTAAATTTTTCTTTCCTTGATCCCTTAGTACATATAGGAGAGATTTTAAGAGGGGCATTCAGACTGACTAATCCCTGACTAAACTGTTGTTGCATTAACTGGACTTCACCTCCTTCAACATCACGTACCCACACAAATGGATGTTGTGGACCAAAAGACCCGGGTTCTACCTCTCTGTTTGAATCAGAAGGAATAAGACAACTCTTTTTTGTTTCTTGTTAGTATTGAATGTAAGGGTTACTATTGGGTCTGAACAAATACAGATACAAAGGATCTGAAAATACTGACATAAACTCCTCAGTTGAATTCTATTTGTATCATTCTTTTGTGCAAAATGCCTGAATTTCAGAGCAAGGCTTCCAGAATTGAAGATAAAATACATGTCAAACTGTCTTGTTTCAACACAGGAACTAGATCTGCAACTATTTAAGGAACTGGCAGGATACATTAATTATGTCCCCAAGAACAAGGTTTGGCCAACTATCTTTAGTGGCTCTGTATAACTAAGCTTTAAATAAGTGCAAGGAATGAGGGCAACAGTGTGCACAGGCAGCAAGTGGCACTTAAAAAGCACAGGCTCGCTCGGCAGTCCTGAGCAAACAGCCATGGTTTCCGTGGTGGTTGTGAGGAATTTGCTTTGAATCTGCATTAAATAGCCAAATTTTCTACATCCTGTTTGATGCATTTCGAAAACATCTGTTTTGATTAACTTGAAATCAGTGCGGCACATTAACATCTCAGAGGAAATTAGGTTCATTTAATATGGATTTTAAGGCTGTGGTCCCCTTGCTCTGGTGATATCGGGAAGGGCTTTATACACGGAGGTTGTGCTCCTGCCATGCCCGGCACTCTGAGCACAGAGTAGGATACCTGGAGCCCGGGTGTGCCTCGACTGATTTCCCTGGGTGGTGGGGAATAACTCAGGGGAGGAACTGGCCAGCTGAGAATTAAATCCTGTGGGATCCAAATTCTAAATGGAATCCTAAGGGATACATTGCCCCTTGTCTGGTTTCCCCTACAAAGACAAAAACCAGCAGCAGCTGTTTTCACAAGCTTGTCTTGGTTTCAAGCACTGAAGGCACGGAGTGACACCAGACAATTCTGAGAGGAAAGGAAACCAGCTGAAGCGACATCCCACAATTCTTGTGGGTAAGAATCATTCCCAGAGTAAAATAGCTTTCCACATGTGTCTGTCGGGGTATAGCAAGCTGAAAGATGGGCTTTCTTCACAGAAAAGGTAATTTTCTTCTGGATAAGGAAAAAAAAGCCAAAGGCAGTTGTACACTCATTTGCAAAAGCCACTCCAGTATTACAGGTGTTGTAATTCAGTCGCCTCATGTTCCTATGCTCCTGTATCAACAGTCACCTCTGGTTTGGTGAAAGCTCTCAACTGGAAAAGAAACAAGGAAAAGAACAGCACAGACATCTTGGGAATCTTCAAGTGTCATTCATTGTGGACATCTGGTCAGGCAAACCTGCTCAATGTCACAGGGATATTGAAACAGTAAAATACAGAAGTATCAGGATTAGAATTTATGGAAAACCTTCAGAAGGTTGTGACTGAAATATTTGAAATTACAGCATTAGGAGTACTGCAGGCACAGCTTGGAAGGGAGGATCCAAAGAATGTGCCTCGGGTCTGTTTGTAGCTAAAGTCCATTTTCATTCCACATTTTCTCAACCACTCCCATTCTTAGATGTTATCAGCTTCCCACAGCTAAGATTTTCAAAGCAGATTAAAGATACAAATCGGGCAACAAAGCTCTTGAAAAATCTCTCCTGTGCCCATTCAGCCTTTCAAGACAAGGACTGCTCCAATTGTGTATTTCTTCACATAGGATTCGGCTCAGGACTGGGAGGTCACACATGTGGCTGCAGGAATAATGGCTGGTCCGAGTTCTCTGATGAGACTTAGCAGTTGGGGAAGTTTCCAGGCTTTAAGCTTCTTCCTGTGGCAATCAAATTAAGGCAATTTTGTAGACCTTAGTGTCATATTTCCCTGCTCCTTTCAAAAAACCATCTAGTTTTCAACACAGCTCTAATGATAACTTCACAAAATTCTGTGGTTTTGCTTTGTAGATCATTTAAGTATTTTCTCTCATGTTGCTCCACAGCTCTACTGTGTCAGCTCCAAATGAATCAAAGAAATCTCAGAGCAAAAGCTGCTTGAAACTGGTAATGCTCTTCTGGATTCTCAGAGGAACCACCAATTTTGCCTGATGAGGTTCACTCGAAAGACTTCATTGACTTAAACAAATCTTTCAACATGCATGGCAAGAGTTTAAAGTTTCTAATGAACCATGAAACCAGGCAAGCTTCTAGGGCTTTTCGAGAATGCTTTCCTTAATTCTAGCTCCACATCACAATTTTGCCACCAATCTCACAATGCACAAGACCATGGCAGAGTTGTACAAGCTGCTGAGGAAAGCTGTGACAACCAGATTAGAATATCCAGCAGGCCTGGAGGACCAGAAGTTATTCCCCAGCTTGTAGGCCAGAGCTCCAAGGGCCAGTCAGAGAGCAAGGTAAGGGCTGTCCAGAGCAAAACCGATCCCCTGTAACAAACAGGAGCTAGTTTGGTTTTCTCTTTTTAAAAAGTGTTTCATTGTAAAATGCTTCATCAATACTGACAATGATGCACTTGGATCCAGGAAAAAACTTCTGGACACAGAGAGGGACTCCATTGCCAAGTATCCTCCGAAATGCTCCTGAAGCAGCTTTTAAGGTCGCTGTTTAAAGGAAGATTAGAAGCTACAGAAAACATTTGAGCTGCTGAAATCCAGGATCAGTGTTTTTCTCTGTCACAGTGTCCCTACACAAGATAGGTTCTCTGTGCTCTGTGTTTTCCTCTGTCACAGTGTCCCTACACAAGATAGAGCACAGAGAACCTATCTCCCTATATTCCAAGCACTTGAGACTTCCTAACTCATGGAAGTCATGGAAGCTTTAAAGACTTCAGTGCTTAACTGCAGCAAGGATGAGGAACATGAATACTTCGTGTACCTTACCAAGAAGGGGTAAAATTCACTATGGTTCTCACCAGTGCTGTCCAAACATACAATTGGCCACTGGCCAATGCAGGCACTTGGAGTGAAGGTGGAGGCTTGACCAGTCTGAAGCCAGCTTTGGATCAGGGCTGTGCTCCATCCTAGAGGGATGCTAAGCATAAGCACAATTCATTTTGTAATCCAGAAAACACACCAGCATTTGGCAGCGCTCTCTGAGCAAAGAAAACTGTCATTTTTATTTCTAATTGCACTGAAGAATTCACATGTAGATTCTCCACAGCAGAGCTTGGAGAGGCCTGTTTAGCAGCAGGCCTGCTGAAGGTCTGATATTCAGTCACAACTGCACAGAGTGCAAATACAAATTTGCTGCAGCTCCAAGCAGTAAATGCATTTATCCTTTTGGTTACAGATGCAGCAGAACCATCAAATTCCAGCTTCTCTTCACTAGTCAGCACTGACTGACCCTTTAACTTCAGTTTAAACATTGTCATCTGCATCTTCTTGCTTCTCAAAATCCTTCTGTAACTATATAAGAAAAGATACGTGAAAGGGAGAAGCTTTGTGTACTTTTTAACATGTTAACTTTGAGGACAAAGATTAGAAACCTCTCGGTGACACAGACTGGAATTAATTAGAAAAAATACTCTCTGTGCATATTCTCCTCAAGGCAGCATCTGCAGCTCATGTGTAATGCAAACCATGTTAAGCAGCTCTGTCCAGCCTGATTTCTGTCCAGCTACCAAGGATTCTGACTGAATTTCACCAGACAGAAATGTGCAATTTTTCTGTCATTAGAGAGCACCCAGGGAAGTAGCACAACAAAATGCTTCCTGCTGCTGCTAAAGGCAGGAGGCTGATTTCAGCTCAGTCATCTGCTCTCACATTGAGTAATCCACAAATATTTGAGCTTTTTGGCAGCCTAACCCCCCCAACACCACAGTAGCAGAGTCTTCTCCTCTAAATGTTCCAAGACATTTCCATGTTTCCCTTCTCAGGCTATTGATAGTAAACTGCTTAATAGGAGAGGGCATCTATGATGCTTTTCCTGATTATTGATAACATCTAGAAGGCTTAAACATGGCCTTTCCTGCTTCAGATTTTAAAGGAGGTTAATTGAGATCAGATACTTAAAGCTGAACTTAATAGCAACAGACTAAGTGCACAGTCCAGACTATGGAAAGAAAACATGTTAAAAAATATTTGGAATAGTTAAATATATCCAGATCAGACACACATGATAACTTCAGAGCACTTACAAAGAGAACGAAGGACACTAAGCCATTCCTGGCTATCTGGAGAATGCTCAAAGAAAACAGAGATGGAACTCCAGGAGGCCAGAAAGCTGATTTTTAAGAGATAGGGAAGAGTTTGGGAACATTTAGTTCAGTCTGTAGACCTGAGTATAACCCCTATGACACAAAAGAGAGAGTAAGAAATATCTTGGAAACAGAATAAACAAAAATTCCACCTTTACAAGATAACTGGCTTAAAAACAAGAATCAGAAGGTTTAGAGAGTAGAGACATGGAAAAGAAGGAGACATGCTGCAGGATACCAAACTGGGCGGTGGAGAGAAGTCAATTATTTCTTCTCCTCCTCCCCCAAGGACAGGACAAGAGTGAAGGACTACATTTTTAAAACAAAAGAAATTCAGTTGAGAGGTCAAAAAGATGTTTCGAAGTTGCATAATAGTTACTTGGAGAGACTGTGAAATCACCTGTTGAATTTCTAGACCCTGTCAGAGTGGTTTTGGCTAATTATTTACTTGATTGCAGTTATGCCTTCCAGCCTGCAGCATCTCCTCTTCCTCCTCTAGTCCCTGATATCCCATTTCATTCCTCCTTGTCTCACAGTCTCTTCCTAGCACCATTTCTTCCCCCAGCGATGCGGAAAACAGACTTTAAAGAATTCTGCCTCAAGTGAGTGATGAATTAAGATAGAATTAGGGTCACTAATGAGAACACTTTTCAGCCTTTATTGGGCCAGTGGCTATGGTGACTTCTTGTGCTACAGTTATAGAGTTGTCTCCATTGCAGCACAGTCATGAACAACTTAAAAACAC
Source organism: Platysteira castanea (assembly GCA_013397175.1). Lineage (NCBI taxonomy): Eukaryota > Metazoa > Chordata > Aves > Passeriformes > Platysteira > Platysteira castanea. The sequence continues at coordinate 1,878,513 of VYXC01008047.1, forward strand.
ATCCAGGCTGAGATTTTTCTAGGCATGAGGTAGAATTCCCGAGGACATCAATAGCTCCTGCATAGTGCAGCTTCCAAATTTTTTCCAGTTTGGAAAAAACATTGTGTTAGTGGAGAAATAAGCTGTGGTCCTCTAGTTAAAGCCTCTATGACAATAATGCATGTGCAGAAGGCAGCAGAATTACAATGAACCACTGGACTCTGGCATTTCTTTCCTCTGAGAGCTTCGTAACTTCAATGTTGTATTACCACCAGCTCTTTCTCTGGGATCTATTTTACAAGGAACTTAGAAACAGCATGTGTAACAAATGCTATCTATTGCATTTTATTATTCATCTTTTTCCACGTATTGACATTTGAGATGTAACCAGGGACTCTGCAGAGAATATGTCTGGCAGCAGTGGTGTGCACTGATTAATGTCCCCTCGGTGCTGATATGAAACACATGGGTTCTATTAGCAACGCGATGGATGAAATGATCCATTGGAAATTACTTACCTATTCCATGAACATGACTTACCAAAGCCAGGAATGTTCTAGAGATTAACTCTTACGAATGCATGTGAATTAAACCACTTCTTTCTGGGGAAAGGGGGAGCATTAGCAACCACCCATAGTCTGCAAGGGGTCAGCCCTAAAATCCTTGGAAGAGCTCTGACAGTACAGGGGCAATGTTATATATTCGGACAATGAGTAAATGAAAACAAAGGGCTGTTATTATTCCTGTTCACTTTGACAATTTGAAGTTATTTCTCCTTCAAGTTCAGGCTACAACTGAAAAAAGAATCCCTATAGAAGTCCTTAGATGTGTGCTTAATTCTATTAAAATCAACATCCCACCGAAATTGTTGAAGTTTAGCGTGTGCTTTAATATTTTTCTGACTCTGACTAGTGGGTACTTACTTGCCAGAGTTTTATTTTCTTTATTGATACAACATTAACTCAAAAATGCTGTGGACACATAAATATTAGCCAAAACTATTAACTTTTTCTGGATTTCTTGGCCTTTTAAAAAAATCTGGTCCAGCTAGAAGGCTGCCTTATCATTAAACCAACATATTAAATTTCTCTGACAGTAAAATCTATCTATAGACATACAGTAACAACAAATTAACCTCAATCTGACATGAATGAAAACAGTTTCTAAGTGGTTATAGTTCCTAAAACAGAATCTATATGCAATAAATATAATTATTTCACTGAAATTGTTAGCACATGTTTTTCTTTTGCAACAGACATGTTCGCTGTACCATCTTTGTTGTATTGATATGTTCTTTAGTAGCCCCTTCTGTGCCTTCATCCTTGATTTAAATTTATCGTGACACATTTTTAAACAATAGCAGGAAACCTCACTTATGACTTTAATTATAAAATGGTGTTATAAAATTATATCCACATTTTACTTTTGGCAGTTGGCAATCCTCATTTAACATAAATAACCCTTCTTGGCCTCAGCAGTTCTCTTTGGTTGATTTCAATGCTTACTGTATGTAATTGATATAAAAACACAAGGTTTAGGAAGCAGTTATTGGAACTTGTTAAAAGAAGTAGTCAAGTTCATAAACGCACTCATTTTGCTATGCTACATGCCAAGAGAATTAATAATGGACGTTTGGGAATAGGGGAGAAACTCTGGCTTTTTAAAGAAAGACTGATGTAACTACAGTATTCCACTCCTATGTTAATTGTTTGGCTCACAGACCCACGGCTTTGTTTCTCTTCCACCCACAGCTGCTTCCAATAATTTTCTAAAAACTGACACATCCATCCACACACATCCACATTAGACACAGACATCCAGTTTGAGCTCCACATACGCACCAATACCCAAACAATTCTGCTGTTCTACATTAAAGGACAAGAGCAAACACCTTAACCCAGTGGCATAAATAAAGGGAAAAGACAGTCACATCAGAAGAGGTTGTTCCAGAAGACTGGAATTTAACAGTACTAGAAATGAAGCTTCTTTGAGTCACTTCCCAAAGCAGTTCACATGAAGGGGCTGATTTTCAGTTGAAGATCCCTGAATTTGCAGGAAGGCACCTTTGCCTGTCTTACCTTTGCACACTGACAGCACTGGTATGTGAGTCACATGCAGGAGTTCCTTGTCGGCATGAGCAGTTAACTCCAACGTTGAATCCTCCGATGCTCAGTGGTCACACAAGAGCAAGAAATGTCACCTGTACTCAATGCAAGGATAGACCATCGTTTGAAACACTGAAGCAACACCTTCTTAATTTCATCACACAGCATCACACATAGGATTAAAGTTAAACATGGACTTAGAAGCATTGGATGAACTGGAGACAAAACCCAGCTCAATTCTTAGCAGTGCTGGTCCATAGCCTTCACTGAGCTGATGGTGCTACTAATTGTCCTTCCCTTCTGAGAACAAATTACTTGGGTTAAGGCCCACTCAGTTTTCCTTCTGCCATTTTAAGGACTCAACTTCAAAAATTCTCTCTTATTAAAGCTAATTTATGAGAAAGAATTCAAAAACATTGACAATGTTATTCTTAAACTTCCATTTGGCTGGTTTATCTCATACCTCAAAAATCAGGGTAAGACACAAGAAGGAGACTTTGTTCTTTCTGCATCAGGATCCACTGCCTCAGATCTTGAGGGAGGTGTCCTACAAGCCAAGTCACACAACAGGACAAAGCCATAGCATAGGTCTGCATTTGTGGATGGCTGGAGATCTGTGATGCCATACATTGCCACTAACAAATGCCAGATGTGGATGTTGGGAGCAGGAGCAGCTGGGGAATTCAGAGGAAAGCTGAGATGCTTAAAATGTACATGCTGTCTGTAGGGAGATGGGAGGGCAGGACAGAGGGGCCAGATGTGTGAGTCTCACACAGATAGAGACTAGGCAGACCTGCACGACAAAGCTAAATAAAATTATTAAGCAAATGAATTGTTTAAATTAGGGGTCACTACCTTGGGATAAAGCTTTAGGAGCATGGAAGGGGCAAATACATTTCCTCCCCCCTCTGCCGTACCCACTCCAGCTGGTTTTATACATCCAAAAGCTGATGTTGATATTTGTTTAGTCAAGGGTGTAAGTGCCTGTATATAAGCCAGTCTTTTAAGCACAATGAGGCAACAACGAGTCTCCTATCCTTGTCCAGTGAACAGGGAGAACACACCAATTCCATCACAAAGAAATGTCTCTCACCTGTAACTTGTCACTTCCAACTGGTGCTGGAAGCAAGAGCCATTCTGTGCCTTTGGCCACTCATTAAACCACTCAGCCAGGAAAACTCAAGGAGACTGGGATTTCAAAAGCGTCTTGCATTCTCCCCTCTTCACCATGCAACGAACCCAGTCTCTGTGACATAATAAAGTTCATTAACTAAATCAATCTTAGGAGTTTTAATTCTTCTCAATCACTGAACTATAACATCCCTTTCAAACTCTCAAGTCCCATCCCTAATCAGCTGAGACCTACTGATTTTACCTGGGGCTCTGGCCAAGACAGGGGTGCCAGACCAGCCCTGCCACCTGTCCCAACGAGGTCCCAAAGCCAGTGGCTCCCTCCCTAAAACCAGCACGACAGCTGCCAACTCTTTAGTTTCAGTAGTCCCAACTGTCTTTTTCTTCCTTGGCCATCGCCAGGTTTGTTCAAGTGTTAAATCAAACCTGAAAAAACAGTGGTGGGGAACACGTCGCTTTTTCCCTGAGGTTCAGCGGAGGAGGCCACACATACGAGCCTGGCTTTCTCTCTCCCACAGATGGTACAGTGTTGCTGAATAAATAGGAAGCTGACTACCCAGAAGTGGAAGAAATTACTTCAGAGGATGCTGAAACTCATGGGACTTTCACATTTCCTAATATAAATTTGGGTTTTGCTATTTTTATTGAGAAGGGGGTGTTCAGCCAAGGGGGTAGCACTTCCTCCTCACACTTCCTATTGCTATATGCAATATTAATACTTTAACCTTATAATTAGGGACAGTCACATTTTGTGGAACCTGAGGTTTTGCAGACCTCTTGAACTTCTGCAGGAGAGAGTGGGAAAGGGAAGCTGCAAAGATGAAGTTCACCACATCTTTCATTGTAAGCCTGGGATTTTCTTTTTTCCTGTGAAAGGAGATTCATGTTTTTCTTTTTAGCCATCAGATTTTTCTGTTTAAAGACCCATCTCCAACACTCGGATTCCACGTAAACAAAAAAAAAGGCATCACAGTGGAGAAACTTGGGTTTCCTGATTCAACCAACAACTGCAACCAGAACCCAAAGCCACATCCTCAGCTAATATAAATATGGTGTAACTGAAGCTGATAGAGCAAGGCCCATCAAACATCCCTGTCCCACTGTAATCCTTTTAAACAGAGCTAAGGCAGAGTATCTTCCCTAACACAGGAGGGAAGGAAACAGCATTGCTCTGTTTGCTTGTCTGGGATAGGAGACCACAGTGAGGAGTTTGCAGTGGCATTTTCATTCAAGTACTCACCAGAAACAAAGCCATGACTGATGGCAGCCATCAGAAGTGCTGAAGAAGAAGCAGGACAAAAAGGATGTTCACTGGCTTGCTACCAAAGAGCTGAATCCTTCCTGTTGGCTCAACAGTCTCAGAAGCCAGAAAACATTTCAGCTGAAGTCAGTTTAAAACCTTCCCTCTCACCTTCATTTTAAAACTTAACAGTGAGTTAAAGGATTTTCTACTACAATGAATATTAGAAGCATTTATAAAGCAGCAAATATTAGCTTTCACATTATTTTTATTGTGCAAATTATTTTGCAAAACTGAGGTGAAATTTCAGACAAAATAAAAAATTGTTAAGTCTCTACTTTTACCCTCAAAGTGAGTGAGACAGGAGGATTTGTCAGGTTGGGTTGGTTGGTTTTGGCAAATAAAATATTTATGCCTTTCAAGAGTCCTCTGAATTTTGGGACCCACCTCCTAGAGAAGACACTTGACTGGATGTAAGCTCCCAGCTCTGAGTACAGCTATGGCACACAAGCAAGGACTCCTTTCCAGGTTCAGCAACACCTTGGGGCACCTCCCTCTTCTGTACGTGGCTTAAGGCTGCCCCGTGTCTGTGGGAACTCCCATTTCTCTTGTTGGCCCTTACATTAACAGGTTGATTCCCCAGCTCCCACCCCCACACCTGGTATCAGGGAATGGCTGAACATACAGAACTTTTTCCACCAAACTTTCTGCAGCAGCATCAGCCTCCTTAATTTCAAATTTGGCATGATGCTTTCTTGTACTTCATGTGCAGGTAAAACTTTCACTAATAACAGATCCATAACGTATCCCTAAATTTAAATTCTTCCTGCTGATCACTTATCCAAAACACACAACCTTGGCAGTACTGGTGCCAGCCAGCAGCATTTCCATGAGCAGTGCTTTCCTGGCTGAAAACTGGCATGACAAAAAGCTCCCTGCCTCCAGGACCTGGGTGATTGTGAAGTTGCAATTTGTGTTCTAAAGTCTCAGAAGTTTTCACTCCTCAACCGAAATAGGCTTTGTATATGTAACAAATTGTCCAAGTATATCAAAACCCTATAAAACATCAGACTAAAGAGCTACAGCAAATCCCAAAAGAGCCTCTTGGAGAAATTTATTGAACAACAATGTCCTCTGCTGGCAGGAACCAGACTCAACATGTAACGCTGAGCCGCAGCACCTTCCCAGGGATTCTGGGACATCATCACCAGCAGTCGTTGAACGGTCTGAACAGGAAGCCAAGAATAGCCCAAAATCAAGCCTGAGACAAGATACCATTTGGATGTCTTCTCTGGTTTACCTCCAATGAGGATTGAGGTCAGGGGATATTTGATGCAAAATAATATGATTCAAGATTGGCCTATGTGACTCCAAGCTTCAGTGAACAGTGCAGCAGCATGGAAAATAGATCCAGATTGTCCTCTCAACCTTACTGCTTCTCCTCAGGCTATCTTCAAGCAAGTCAGGTCTCTTCCATTTATTTAGATTTTGAAAGCATCAGAACAGTGAAGGCATCATTTGCCCAACTAGACTTTACCCCAAAAAAGGACCTGAGATGATTTCAAGAGCACACAAATGACATGGAAGTCTAGGATTTATTTCCAAGTGTTGCACATGTACTAAAGAATAGATTTTCAGAGTATTCCTGTTCCAAAAGAGGCCTAAAGACCCTTGCCTGACTTGTCCCAGTAAAAACCTAACTCCTGCTAATCCTCTTTAAACACAGTGGAGTTGAGTTCCGCCATGTCCCTAAGTGCTGATTCTGAAGGGCTTCTGTTTCAGTGACACCTTTCTGAACACCTGCTCTAATTCTCGAAAGAAAAATCAGAGTAGCTGAAACCCAAGTTTAAGTTTGCTGACTAGCCTTGAACACTTCCAGGGCTGGGGAATCCAGTGTCTCACCACCCTCATAGAAAAGAACCTTTTTATAATATCCAACCTAAACCTACTCTCAGTTTGAAGCCATTGCCCTTTGTCCTGTCAGTAAAAGTCCCTGTAAATGGTCTCTCTCCGTGTTTCTTACTGGCTCCCTTCAGGTATTGGAAGGCCACAGTTGGGTCACCCCAAAGCGTCTCTCCTCAAAGCTGAACAATCCCAGTTATTTAACAGTTTCCAATAGTTAACACTCTTTAAGGATGGCAGCTACATCACCAGTACAAGAGTTCTTCCAGCTTTCTTTGGGAGTCAATAGAAGCCATCAGTGGGAGAAACCTCCAACACCTGCAGAACCACTGCACTGTTGCTTATGGAAGCAGGAGCTGGCATGGAGATTGGGAATGAGTGCAGTGGCTCAGAATTTGAGTGTCACGATGATGGTATTCTGACAGGGGATGGAGAAAAATGCACTGTAAGGCTGAATGAGGCAAGGTGACCAAAATAAATGAGGCAAGGTGACCAAAATAAGTGAGCAAATTTCATGATAGGAAAATAGTGGAACTATTTCTAATGATCCTTTAGCTTAGCCACCAATTCTATTTATATGTTTTAAGGGACCATAAATATTTTTATCGGCACTCAGGACACAAAGAGAGCTTTCCAGTTTCTATATAAAGAAGTCATTTTGGACAGAGCAAAACAATAAAGGCACAGGACTCCTGGATGACAGATGCCAGGATGTTAGTAACCATAAATGGTTTTCAAATATGGCCCCATCACCATCCCCCACAGTAGCCCTTTCAAGTGGGAATTACAAATTGCTTACTTGGAGAGGAAATTTCAAACAGGCCACTTATCAAAAAGTGCCAAATAAACCTGTCATTGGGATAGAAGTTACAAACCATTCCTAAACTCTGCAGACATTTCCTGAGCCTGTGAACTCTGATCTTGGCTTCTAATAAACATGACATCAGCTCCCCAGTACTGCAGACACAAGACACATGACCCACCACTATGTTATCGCTTCCTCTGCAGTTTCTTCAGGATCTGCTCTAAACACAACATCAATGGAAGACTTTCCGTGTGTTTCAAAATTGGTTTTGGATCAGGTCCTTGAAGGGAGGGCAGAACAAGCGCAGCATGGAATCAGTCTGTGAGCTGCAAATATTATCACAGGTATCCACTTAAAAGCAATCCTGAATCCGAGACCTTTGAGGAGTTTTCCAGGTATTGAGTTAGTGAGTGGGTTCAAACAAAACTCCTGTTGCTGTCAAAGACTTATTAAATGCTCACCTCTCCTCCAAGAAATATAACAGAGCCTTTAAAAGTTCTGATTAAGCAGGTATGTACTGGATGCCCACTGAATAACGTCTCAAAACATGCTACAAACTATTACAATATACCAGCAGATTCCAAACACTGGAATGACAGTCACCTTAACTTCCAGAGAAATTCTGGGGGCAGATTAAGACAATTGAAGCTCTACAATTTACATTTTCTATGTAGGCACTTCCTCTGCAGCTAAGTTTTTGCTTCTGAAATCAACCTTGGAAAAATATATTTGAAATAAAAGTTCCCATTTATCTCTGTGCTGGAAACCTGACTGAGACCCTTATCTGATATACCAAACAAAATAGGCCATCGACTCAATAAGCCAAAATTCCAATAAACACAGAACTGTGACTCCTGGGAAAGTAACTTTAAAAACATATTATTGAAATACAATCTTTACAAATAAGATATTTGTAAAGACGATGAGATATTCACCTAGAAATGGAGCTTCTCCTCTACTCCTATCTAAGGGACAGACATTTCTTTCATACTTGGGTATTCCCAAAAAATTTCCAGATCAAACATAAGTCAAAGCTGGCAGAGTATAACATGCAATATAAAAGAAATTTTTGTTTACAAATCTTCATGATTAATGCATGAAACTTGCTAGAAAAGACATCTCCAAAAGCCACCAAGAACCTGCACAGATGGTAAACTACAGTAGATGCAGATCTCAAAAGCTGTCCAGGGCTCGGGAAGCATGACTGCCCATTTTTCCTTTCTGCATTTTCCCTCTTCCATCCTCATCAGCTCAGAACCTGCAAATCCTAAAACTACGGAAGTCCTGCAGGGGTCAGAAAGGAGAGCTCCCTGCTCCACAGTGTGACCTGACCACGAACACCTCTAGTCAAGTTTAAAGCCATTGCCTGTAAACAACATTCTAGCACAAAGGTGCTGCAACATCCTCAAGTCACATTGGCCTTGGCATGTGGCACATCTGCCAGGTACAATGCAAATGTTTCACTCCTGTCATGGCAAGGATATGAGGAGGAGCTCGGTCTGGGAAATGGATACATAAGGAGGCACATCTGGGGCTATCACGGTATAGCTGGTCCTTGGGAACCTGCAAAGCTCAAAGCTCCTCCAGGTCCTCCTGCAGGGAAGGGGAAGCTTCTCCTTGCTCCTGAAATGAACATGAAATACTTGAGTTTCAAATTGGTGGATTTCACTCCAAGGACTTTTCTTAGGAAGGGTTAAAAAAATTAACAAGAAGGCACAAGATCCCTGGCCTGCATACACTGACAACCAAAAGAAATTATCTAGTTTGTATTATCTGATTATTCCATAGAATCACGGGATAGCTTGGGTTGGAAGGGGCTTTAAGATGATCTGTTTCCAACTCTGCATTGGCAGGGACCCCTCGCACTAGACAAGGTTGCATTTGCCCTTCTGGTTCCAGAGCTGTTGAAGTGCCAGGATCTCCCCAGCACTAAGAAGGACCAGATACTCTGTACCATAACCTTGGATCTGCAGTGCTTTAGCAGAAAAGCAAAGAGCACACGATGAGCCCCGACTGCCGGGGAGGGAGGGAGGGAGGGAGCTGGAGTCAGGTTAGCCAGAAGAGCCAGGCAAAGCCGCGCTCTGACCAAGGGAGCCAAGTGATCTTTAATGACCAGGAAAAATTCAGTGCTTTGGATTTAATGACTCATGGAGCATGCAGCACCTCCTACCAACGTGCTGTGGCATTCATACCCAGGAGGAAGTGTGTCAGCTACTGAGTCACGCAGCTCCACAGCGTTGGCTGCCGCCAACCCAAATACAAATTATGCCCAGCCCTGTTCAGTCCTGACATTACCGTAGCCCAGGGTTAAGCTCATCTCCCAAGAGCTTTCATAAATAAAAACCTTTCTGGTTATAAACAAAACACAATTTCCAAACCCAGGCTACCAGGACCATGCTTGGAAGCCCAGCAATTTCCCTGCACATATGTTCAGCCTTCCAACGTCAAAGCACCTGCAATCCAACCTGCTGAAGCTAAACTGATTTCCCACTCGGGAGCAAACTTTACTATAGGAGTGGGACTTGTGTTTTTATGCTACTGACCTACATTTGCAAATGCCTGGAGGTAATTTTGTCCAGCCCACAAAAAGGAGGGGCTATAAAGCCAGCTATATTGAGTTGTTATGCAGTAGAGAGCAGAGCTGCACTGAACAAAACCAGCCTATGACATGAGGAGCAAACAAAAGCCACGAAGTTCCACATAGGAAAAAAAAATAGTTTCAGCCGACAAAAGAAGAGACTTTTAATTAACTTGTTCTCATTGAGTGCAGAGATAATTAAATTACAGAAACAACCACATTGGTGTAATCAGTTTAGAGGAACCCACATACAGAGACAAAGGATTTTTCAAGATCCATGCATGAAAAAAGAAACTCCATTTAAACCGCATTACTCTTCCCTTGTTAAATGCGCTTATGTGCTTTCTTTTGGAGAAAAGAAGACCCTGACTCCAATCCAGTTTAATCAAATCCTTGAAAGACTACCACAACTTTGGATACAATTCTTCAGCTATTTTGTATTTTTATTTCTTTCTTCTATTCATGTAGTCACTCATGAATGTCAGCATCCACTTCATCAGGGTATATCTCCCTTCCTTTCAGCTGCACAGTAAAGACTGACAATACAACTTGATTGCATGGAAGGGCTTAAATTTCAAATAAAAAACCAAAGTGACAAGTAAAATAACGAAACTAGACAGAACTACTTTGCTAAAATATTGGGATGAAATTTAATTTTTGGAGAGGTGCAGGTCATGACTTAAGATCTTCAAGGCTTTTTAAGGGGGACTGACTGCTTCAAAAGGGAGCGGATTTTTAAGGATGAGTGGGTACTTGTATTAAATCATGAGGGATCTGCACTGCTTGAACTGCAGTATTCTTTAGCCAAAACAACACCTTTCCAGTGTCAGCCAAGGAAAAAGTCACTCATGGTTTGATCCATGAAGGTCCAGCAAGAGTCACACCAGGCCAAGACAAAGGAGCACCTTAAACAGGACCATTCATATCCAGAAGTTAAGCCTCTGTTGAAGTGCTTTTCCAAAGTGATCCAGAATACATAATCTTACCCTTAGGAACAAGGGCTCATGTTAAGAGGAATTCGGGCCAGGAATGGAGAACCCACTGGTGGGGTGCTCCTTGAGGGCTACCCGAACACCTTACAGGTGCTCAGAGCAGGGCTCCTCCCACAAAACCCCTGCACACGCCCACCTGATAGAGATGGTGAGATGGGACAGGAAGGAGGAGACTCCCATGTGAAGGCAGCTGGCTGGAATAGCACCAGCAGGCTCGTGAAAGCCCAAACAGAGATTGGTACAACAGCCAACTCCTTTTGCCATTAACAAATTCCACACAAAAGCTCAAATGACATAGACCTGACACCACATCCTCCAGCTCTCCTGCCATCCGTACAGTGCAGCTGCACCAGTTCAAATCTCAGAGTCTTCTCCCAGCAATTTAAGGCCTCTGATGGGGATAGGTTTCATATGAATAACAAGAAATATCTTTTAAATAGATATAAAATAGCTCCAGACAGACTTCAGTCAGAGGGGTTAAAATTTTTTTTATATATATATACCTAAAAATCAGAACTACAGAAGAAACTGCATGGCTGCTGCTATTTGCTTTTCCTGGACAAAAAGACCAAACTAATGAACAGAAAAAAACCCCATATGTATATTAAAAAATAATGACCTGGGTTTTTAATTAAATTTTATCATTTTATAATAAATCTTAAATTTTATAATAATTTAAAATTTTATTAAATAATATTACAATGGAAGATCTTTTCTTCCAGATATCATCTTTATACTAAAGGAAGCAGATTGCTCACACTATTTGGTGAACACGCAATAGCCAGTGTTTATCAAATCCTGAACACGATGCCAAGAACACCGGTTGTGGCAGAAACCTTCAGTGCTTGCTGGGCCCAAAACAATAACCTGGGAGGAAATATTAACTGCACATCTTCATGCAGGGGCAGAAACACCACAATGGATCTCATTTTATCATAAGGCAAGCCGAGCAGGAAACTTCGGAAAAACAACCATTCCAAAGAGTCTAACATAGGAAGAGTGTTCTCTGTTTTAAGAGTCAATCATGCAGATGTGTCTGTAGGGGGTTTTACCCCAAGTTTGCCCTGTACACCCCTCGTATCAGGTGGCGTGGCACACGCTCTCATCAGCGTAGAGAGCAGAGAAGGCCACCAGGTGTCCCCTGTGCCGCAGTGACACCAGCCAGGTCCCCGTTCCTGGGGCTGCACTGGCACCTGCTGGTCACACACAGGCGGGGTCGTTACCGGCTGCAGGAGTGTCTCACGTGACACAGGAGCTTCTCACGCTTCTTGCACAATTGTTTTCTTTCCGCTGCTGTTCTCTGTTGTTGCCGTTTATTATTGTTGCTGGTGCGTTGCTTTGGAGATGTTACAGCAACAAACGTTCCAGCTGCCCGTCACCCGCGGAGATACAAAACCTCAGCACGTGGAAGTACCACTCCAGCCAGCCTGTGACCAGTCTGTATCCTACCAGCAGCACGAGTCAGTGCCTTTGGATGCCTGGCACAGCTGGGCTTCAGGGAAGGCCCACGACGTCAATTACTTCTGGCCCCTGACCTGGGAGATTTGGACCTCCCTTGGTATTTCTGACGACCACATCTCGCAGACAGATCTGCATGAGTGAGCGACAGGATGTGATTCAGCCACAGGTAGAGAGGAAAAAGCTGAACTCAATGAGATTTGTGTGCAGTGTGTCAGGACAAGGGAGAAGTTTGCATTTAGGGAGTTTCTCTTTTATCAGTGCTCAGCTCTAACTGCAAAGCAACAATAAACGTGGCCCAGCTTTGAAGAAATGCAGTTAAAAGATTGTATTCAAGTATCCAACACTTGCTTGGTCTTACAAAGAAATCAGAGTTTTCTTCTGTCACAGCAAATAAAATAATGACTGGTCCTTCAGCAAGTCCAGGCGAGAAACCCAGCACTGGGTCACGGCCAGAAAAGAAGAGATAAAATAACACCACTATTACACTATTACTTATAACAAGTGCTGGTTTAGGCATCCTCAGAGATTGCTCCTTTTTAAAGAAATATTTAAAGCAGAACTTCAAGGCTTGAAAACTTTGCCAGTTTTTAAAGACCTATGCCCTGATAAGACCTTTATTTCACTAAATTAGTTCTTAAATAATCAGTAGAATATTTGCGAATGGGTTTGGAACACACCCAAATCCATATTGTCAGGTTTTCCTCGCTGTTCTCAAAGTCCAGCCTGACTTTCAGAGAGGAAGCTCTGAGAAACATGAAATTAACACAAAGGTAACAATAAAATTGTAAGAGTTGGTAATCCAGCCAGAGACTGGAATGGGTGGGTGAGAGAAAAAGAAAAAACAAGGGAAAAAACCCTACCCTTAGGCACATGAATCTGCAACATGATTTTTCAGAGCGATAATTATGCTACAGCTCTCACAGGTCACATGCCTTAGGGGAACTCCAGGTGCTGCTCAGCCCTCTGGAAAAGGCTGACACTGATTTAGGTGCAGGAATAGACACAGGGAAGTCTTATTTAAAGATTCTATATATAAAAGGCTGAGTCTAGCACTTAAAAAAAAAATTTAAAAAGAATATTTTCACATTTGGATGGAAACTCAAGTTTAGGAACATGGCATTTGCATTGCTTTCATCAGGCATTATTCATTCAGGAAAGTTGCACAACCCCCTTTCACAGCAGCATCCCAAGTTTGCTAATGCACTGCGTAACTCAGACAGTGCTGCCTTCTCCTCCACACCGAGTTCGCTGTAGGCAGCAGGGAAGGGCTCTTTCCTCAAGACCTAATCCAGCCCCACGTGTCTAACCCAGCCCCCAGGGCACACTGCTGTGGCCCACGCAGAGGGAGAATTGTTGCAGCAACAACTCCGCTCTCTCCAGGGCGGTGGCCCAAAGGGCAGGCGATGGCAGGAGCAGCTCCCGGGGCAGAGCTTCTTAGAAGCCAGCACAGGTCCCACCTGCACCACAGAGTCCTGGTGATATATTCAGGGCTGTATTCCCAAACTCTGCCCTGAGGGAGCACCACTTGACTCCCGCCAGTTTGACCCAGAGCCAAGAGCTGGAGTAGGGACACCTGTACAACTCTGCCTCTGCCACCCGTGGTTCAGAAACAGCTGATTTACAACAGAGCCACTCTGCAATCTCCCGTCATTCTGCTTTTTCTGGGAATGGAGTGAGGCCACTTTTACTCTGAGAGGTTCTACCCTGCCCCCGACTTCAGCTTCACTCTCCTCAGGCAAAAAACTATCTTTAGTTCATCTGCCCAGACACAGAACTTTCAGTTTCGTTTAGATCTTGTAAGTACAGCTGTTATATTTAAAGCATCTAAAAAGGATGAAGAATGACTTAGGGTACTATTAATATGAGCAATTTCAAACTGAAGAGGTCAAACAAAGGTGAGTCTATATCTTAAAAGCTCCCATCCAAATAGCCTCAATCCAGCTTCAGATAATATCTCAGAGTGTCACTCCAACTGAGAAACAGTATCCTAAAGAAAACAGTTACAATAACAGCATGTAATCAGACAATTATTTTGAACCCAGCCTTTCGCATTCCTGTTTTGGAAAGGACAGTACCAAACCCTACATTTGCTTTTGGGACTCTTTCTTCACTTGTTCCTACAGCAGAGAGTACAACTGCAAGACATCCCCATCAGACATGACACAGGATCTACAAGAAACACCACAGAGTAGGAGGCCAGACTCAACCCACTGGCCACCATCTGATATAATGCTGTCTCTTGCAGCCTTTAATTTTATGTACACAGTCAGCCATAACAACTTTTAACTCATAACTTTTACAACCTCACAGCAGGTGCTTGGGCTCCAAGGGTGGAGAAGGAAAATGTATTTCCTTAATTAACCATGTACATACATATTTAAGAGGAAAAATTTTCAAGATTAGCTTGGTACAACCTCCTTGTAGCCCTGACTTATAGGAGGACAGAAAAAGTAACACCAAGAATTTCTGAAAGTCTTACACCATGTAACACATTTGACAACCAAGCCACACTTTTTAAAAAGCCTAAAAGACAGTTTAAACCACCAGTTTTCTGCTCTGTTTTGCAACCACCAGACTGAAAGAAGGTTAAAAGGCTGAATAGTAGGATGAGTTCATCCTTGGTCATGAAAAAACAGTTCTGTTTGCAACCATAGCTTTGCAAAGCTTCATTGCTTCAGCTGAAAGCAGTATGAGAGAGGTCTGTGTCATCAGTCAGCTGTCTGGGGAACATGCACACTGGTAAGGTCCTTTTCAGGCACTTCCCTCCTTGGTCTGCTCTGATCCCTCCCTCTCACCCTTCTCAGTTCCTCGTAGGGAAGGGGGTTTTGGTAGCACTGTTAAGTGACTCACCCTCTGCACCAGGCAGAGAAGTGTTTTACTATGAGGTGCTTTTCAAGCCTGAGACAGACAGAGACAGAAAACAGACTTTTAAAACCCCCAGAAGTCCCTACACCCAGAGGGTGGGAACACAGAGACACCCTTAGTGAGCTTGACTCATTATGAGTCAGTGTTGTCAGTTCTGTACCAAGGGACACCCCAATGCATCAGCCTCAGACCCCAGTTCAGATCTGCAACAGCAGCTTCTACTCTCCTAAACCAAGAGTAAGATTGAGGGGGTTTTTATCGTTCCTCTTAATCCAAGCACCACTTACAGGACTTTGATTGGGAGCTGAATTTTCCTGAAACTTCAGATATTTAGACCATAGCTGCTGGTGTCACTGACAAGCAGTGCAGCCAAGGGACACCAAAAGGTGAAGTATTGCTGCCTCTCATCTATGGACATTTATCAGAGAGCAGATTTTCAACATGAAGACCCTCTGTGGTACAGATCAGCTTTTTTCATCGGCTTTGTCACTCCTGCCTGGTGCTCATGCCAGGGTTTGCACGGATTAATTTCTTTGTTAGTAATGGGGGGCATACAGAGATACACACTTTACTTCTTTGCCTACAGCAAGTGGAAAATCCTTCTATTTAGCACAACAAAAATCATCTGCCTGCCAAGCATAGATCTCAGAAAATCACAAAACAACAAATTCTCCATGGGAAGAGAGGGCACCACTCTTTTACATCTCCCCTCTCTGGTTTTGATGCTGTTATGTGAAGAAAGGTCTCCACTGGCCAGCTATAGGATATGAGAACTGACATTCTCTCCTCAGCTTTAGTCTGCACCTGCAAGCTAAGCCCAGATACTCAGCACAGCAACAGTAGCTTCTTCAAGGCTTTAGTAAATTTACAAGTGCCAGGTACTTGCAGGAGCATTTAAATATTTTACAAACTTCTTTATGTAACTTTTGCTACACTGAGAGCTCACCAGCTGCCCTTCAAACTCTTGGCACTGCCACGAGAAGTTCCTTGGAAAAGCTGAAGTGAGTAAGTGTCTAAAGAGACTTGGGGAAAATTCAGCACTTGCATCAAATTGCTGCTGTTCCCCACCCCCCGTGGTTCTGCTCTAGATCTGCTTTTGACACAGCCTGGCAAACCCCAAGTGGGAAATGCTGCTTCTGGAGAAGGAGGAAGTATTACAGCCATTGCATGGAGAACACAAAGAGAATCTATGTGAGGCAAGTTGGAGAGGAATGGGAATTCAGAAAACAGATACATCCACAAACTGATGTGACCCTAACAGTTAAATACTGAGCTTTTTTTTCCCCATAGTTAAGGAAAAATCATAACAGAAATACAGAGGCCTATCAATAAAAGAGAAGACATTTCTCCAGACCTCACATTTGTTAACAAGAGAATTGACAAAACAACAGAGCCAGTCTTACATTATTAAATTACCATCTGGTGATAATTTATAATGCTGGCCTAGGAAAAGTACAGAGAAGCTATTAAAAGTATATTGGAAAAAGAAATACACATTTTACCAAAAATTCAGTATTTATTATTCTTTGTCATGTTACTTCCTCATGCTCCCAAAAACATACATTTGTCTCCTAAGAGACTGTCAGCTATAGGTGTTTAGTAGACCTCTTGGAAAAGGAATCAAACTCTAAACAGGTAACATTCAGTCTTAGCTGAGTAACCACAAGAATAAATTACCAGTACCTATATCCAGTGAGCCTCATTCCTGACTAAAGGAGGCTTTAGCATATAAACTGATTAAGAAGCTGCAAAAGAAGGTTTCATTTCCTATCCTTTTCCATGGGAACTCTTGAAGAGAAAAGTTTTTACTCATTTACAGTTTTCCCCACTCATCATCTCAAAGGATGAGAGAATTACAGGTCTCCAGATGTGGTTTCCTCGGCCTCTCGAGAGATGATTGAAAATGAACATGCTGCCTCCAAAACACTCCCTAACTTTGCAGCTCCTCAGAGGTAAACCATCACTGCCTCAGATGCTGACGGTATGATCAGTGTTGACTGAAAACCCACCTATTTTCTTGCAACACTTTGTGCTAGATTCACAGAGAACTTACCCCAACCTCTCTGTCTTCTGGCTTTCTTCCAGATCTTTTTTTCTTCATCCAGCTGTTCCAGCATACAGCAAGCGCATTTCCCTCTCCAAGGGATCTGGCAGATGGGTGACAGAGATTTTTCCAGCAGTCCCAGAGCAGTTCAGAAGGAGCATGAGCCCCAGCCCTCCTGGCCCAGCAGGGCAAGGCTGACATCAAACTCCACAGTCTCTTCTCTCAAGTTATTCACAGGTAACTGGGAGGGGGAAATAGTGTTTACACTTAGAAGAGGTCAGGATTTAGACCAGCCTGGAGGTAAGAGTCAATGTTTATTGACTGGCCTGGCAACCATCTTTGCTTTTATTGATTATCTCCCAAGCACCATTTTTTCTCAGTTTGATCAAGAGCTTGTGATTTTGCTGTATTTGTTTAGACAACAAAACCCAAGGATGTGTTTCTGACGTCAGCAGCAGCAGCAGGCTTGGCTATTTACAACTTTCCCTGGTCCTCTACATCACATCTCTTGCTTAGGCCAAGTGGACCACCCAGAAAACTTCTTAGTTTTACATCCTAGCCCCATAAGTAAGGATGTAAAAGCAGCCAGTAAAAGTTCACGTAGCTGTGGAGCACACACCATAATATTTTGGCCTGAGAACTTTTCAAAGGTTTACAATTGCTTTCTCAACTATTTAAAGTTTATATTACCCCATGGTCCATACAAAGTTACTTGCTCATCTGCATAGGTATCTTTATTTAAGTAATAATAAGCAGGTAGCCTACCAAACTGTCCTATGAAGATCTAAAAAGCCACTGAGTCAAGAGAGTGCCAAGGAGCAGCAAAACTAGAGTTACTCCACATGGACTCAGGCAAGGACCAAACATCCACCCACCCCGAGCTTAACTAGAATGCCTGAAACTCATCCCAGCTGGGTCTGGCTGGACTGATTAAAGACCTCTGTGTGCCCTCAGGTGACAGAAAGCTCTGAAAGTCTTCATGAGCTCTCAAGTTCCTGTCTCCAAGGATGTCTGATATGACAAGTGCATGCACAGACAATCTAAAGAGATGAACATGATCAGAGCAGCTCAGGGACCGAGCCTAGGGGAGCAAATATCCTGTGATTATTATCTGTGGTTTGACAACTCCACAGCTGTGTTGTTCTCATGAGAGTAACTACTTGTTTCCCAGAGTGTATCAAAGGTTCATCCTCTATTCATCTGCAGTCTTTTTCCAGGATATTAATTATTCAGGATATGAATTTAAGCTGAAAGAAGTTTTTCCTTTATTCTCTCTATTTCTCTTTTCTGTCATTGGTTTAGTTTCTCCACTGTGCTTTACCTCGTCACTGTACCACTGCACAAGTCAAAAGTTTAAAGCAAGAAAGACTTTCTGCAGAAGTCTGGCTCATGGAAAAGCGTTTGCTCATTTCCTGTCGGCTCAATCCACTTTTATTCTATGGCTCTTTTAACACATCCCCACCTCACAAACACACCCTTCTGTTCTTTGCCATTGCACCCTCGGAACTGATATTCTCCGGGTAGCCTCAGACCTCTAAAAGCAACACCTGAAGCGGTTCGATGGCCTGTGGTCATCGATGAGGTGTTGTCTCTGGGCAGCACGCGGGCGGGTGACCCTGAGCAGCCGCCGGGGCGGACAGCGCTACTCGCCGCCTTCTCCCACTGTGAGCGGGCGGGCGGAGAGAAGGGGAAGGGAGGAAGGGCCGCCTCCGCCGGGAGCCGCGCCTCCCCTCTCAGAAGCCAGGTGGCGGCGAAGGGCGCGGGAGGCGAGGGGCGCGCTGCCGGCGGGGACCGCAGGTGAGGAGCGCGGGGCAACTGTTCGGAGCGCGGGGCGATGCTGGACCGACCTCGGCCCGGCACGGGAAACCCGCGGGCGGCTCTGCGCTGCCCCGCGGCACCTGCGGCGGGGCCGGGGCGGGAATGCCCGACAGCCCGGGGTTGTTTCTTTCTCGTACAGCCCTTTTCGCTGCTGTTCGGCGCGCTCCGGGCCCCCGCAGGCACCTCCTCCGCGGGGCCGCTGCCGCCCAGCACTTCCTCAAAGTGGAAGTGGCGCTGCCGTGGGCGCTACAGCCCGGGCCCCCCGGGCACCCTCTGAGCTGTGCCAGGCACCGCCAGCCCGAGGGATACTTCGGGAAACATCGTTTCAGCCCTCTTGACCTTAACCCCCGGTCGTTAGCACGTTGTTCGAGCACGATTCACATCCTTGTCCATTCCCACTCAGCGTTTGAGGTTTGGGGCTCTGACGGCTAAAATCTGCGGAGAGCTCGATCTGTAGAGCCAGTGCTGCTTTTCGATAGCTGAGTCGCTAAAATGCGCAGTAGAAATCGCGAGTGGAGACAACAGTAGCCCGAGGACACGTTTCTGGCCTGTTTGATCCACCCGTGCCAGGCCTTGCAGCTCCCACGTGGAGCCCAGGAGCTGGGGCGCGTTCCCGAGCAGATCCAGGCTTGACCTGAAGGTTGTAAGATGTGGAGCGCTGACAGTTTGGGTTTGGTTGAGGTTTAATACTCAGGGATTCGTTGTCCTCGTTGCTTTGCTCGCCCCGTTTTCGAGACCAGGCTTTGTTTGTGCTGCGTACTCCAGTAGATTTACAGGTGTTTGTGTTGCCTTATCTTCAAACTGAAACCTTCTGGTTTGAAGAGGAAGTGGGGAAGTGAGCGGCTTTAGGGAATGATGGAGTGCCAGGATTGGTGCACCGAGGCCATGGTTTTCCAAGCCAGTGAAAGAAAGGGTTTCACCCACCCCTTGGGCTGCTCATTTTCACCCATGTCAGCACAGGCATTTGTGTGCAGAGTTAGATTGGGAAGCAAAACCAAATTTAAAAAGACACCCCAAAAAATCCAGATCAGCTCCTAAATGGTTTCGCTGGCCCAAGAGGGCAGGTGAGATTGCTGCTTTTCTGTAACAATAATGCTTTATGGTGGAAAAGGGTGGGCAAAAGTAAAGTTCATCTGCCAGACTGCACCTCTGTGCTCCTGAAATAAAATCACATCGTTCTCATCCTTTGGCCATGGATTATTTTTGAAGTTGTTTATTGATGCTCAGGAGCATGACTAGGGGCATTTTGACTTTTCTAAAGTCAGGATTTGTGGTTTGCTATGAATACATTGCAACGACAGCTGTTCTGTGCACCTTATACTGCATTTGTGCTGAAAGCCTCACCTGCCTGGGAGACCATCTCAGGAGCTGGTTCTTGGATGCTTTAGGAGAGCCACAGCCCTTTCCCTCCACAGGTAACCCCCTAAGCTTGTAAATCCATGTGGCACACAGCAGCACAAATTCAAAATCCTTTATCCGGGGGCAGGAAAGCCAGTACTCCCAGTGTCCAACACAATGCCTTTATTTACCAAGGCAAGCCAAGCAAACTTCTTGGATAAGTATCAATCCTTGTTGGTTTAGTAACTGTTTGGTGTAAAGGTGTAGGCTGGCACATGCAAGAACCCAGTTAACAGCAGTGCTTGTTCCATAGTGTAAATTGGCCTCTTGGAGTCATACGGGTTACGAAGCTGCATTTTTCTGACTTAGGGCGCTCTGTACGTGTCCGTAATTTTGGAACTTCAGAGCAGACTCCCAGCCCCGTCCCAGTGAAACTCGCTGGTAAGGTGATTTCCCTCTAAAAGGATGGCTTTGAGCTGGTCAGATTATTCATTTATAATGGCATTTGGTTAAGGGGAAATCCATCTAATCTTTACACTGTTATTGCCTTTATGTTTGGAATTACTTTTCCTTATTAGTCAACTTTGTTATTGCCACCTGATCTCTATTATCCCTTCAA
The DNA here is from genome assembly GCA_013397175.1 of Platysteira castanea. NCBI lineage: Eukaryota > Metazoa > Chordata > Aves > Passeriformes > Platysteira > Platysteira castanea. The sequence continues at coordinate 1,899,390 of VYXC01008047.1, forward strand.
TGACAAATTTTGTATCAGTGGGGTTGACACCAAGTTTTAAATTACTAAATACTTGTTTTTAAGAAGACGTACAACAGCCTGTAATGTTGTTACATCCCCGCTGGCTTAGTTATTTTTAATGTTAGAAGCAGTCTGTGTAGAGCCCCTTGGACAGAGTCTGTGACCTGGGTTCACGTCTGTTGCTGAAAGTTTGCAATAAATGGACTTCAACCATTTTAGTGCCTAAGCCTCAACTGCAAAGGCTTGTTGCAGGACAGAGAGCCGATGTGCTACCTTCTCTCACTGGTTAAATACCACAAATCCTGCCTGCAGCAGCAGTTACCTTACACCTACAAGCTCTTTTCTTCAGCAGAACTCAGCTGATGATAACCAAAGCTTCTACTTGGAGCATCTTCTCTAGTTTGGCTTGGCATGATTACTGTTCACCTGTCCTGGCAGGAGCCTGGTGGGATCTCAGACGATTCACCCTGCTGAGAAGGACACGTGCCTACATCCCTGTGCAAGTCAGCAGGAACTGCAGATCTGTGCCTGGATAATGCTGGCAGAGAGCCATTAAAGTTGTCTCCCCTTGTATCTACTCAAATAGGTAAAACTACTGTCTGGATTTGGTCCCGTGGGAGCAAGCTGGCAGAACTGCAAGCGTAAACTTTGATTTGCAGTGAAAATTACAGCCCTAAGAGTACAAGTCAACAAAATGCCTTTGTTCACTGGACAGATTGCCAAAGCAGCTCCCAGCCACAGCTGCAGGCTTTACAGAGTCCAGGCTGGCAGATCAGCACTGTTTGGTAGGCAAACCCAGCTAAAACTGAGCTATCTCTACCCAAATGAAGGCATCTGGGTTGGAGGTGTGGCAAAATCGGAATAAAACCAAAAAATCCCACATGCCTATCTTGCAAGAGCAGTCACAAGAGAAGAGTCTAGTCCAGAGGTAACAAGATAACACCTCTGAAGTTCCAGCCAAGGCCGCTGTGAAGTCCTGGCAGCATGGAATGATGTTGAGACTATGGAGGAATGCATTTGTTTCAGAGAGTGGAGGAAAAACATCCTGTTTGGTTGGTTGGTTTGCTTTTGCAGAGCTTACACAGACCTTTCCCAAGATGGTTTCCTCAACTGAATATGGGTCTCACACCTGGGAGCTCTTGCTGAAAGTTGATCATCAATATGAAGATGTAGAAAAGGAATTTTTACTAAATGTCACAGGGGACCTTCATGTTGGAGGACTGATGCTGAAATTGGTCGAAAAAATCAGTGAGTAAAGACCTGTTTCATTTACACAGTGTAATTAAAGTATATGTGCAGCCTTCCCTCTACAAAGAAAGGCTTCTGTGTGTTTTGAAATGGCACTGCCTCGCTTCTGTGTCATGGCACAGAGCGTGGAGGTTCTCAGACTCAGGGGTTTTTGTGGTCAGAACCCCTCCCAGCACAGAGGTGTTGCACCCTCTGTGGCTAAAGCCCGTTACCATAGTGCCAACAAAACTTTGGGTTTGCCTTTTAGTTAGACAAAAATAATTAAACCAGGCTAACAATTCAACTCCCTTCCCAGACAGATGTTATAGGTGTGTGGTTTGGGGGGCAGGAGAGGTGGGGGATACCCTGTGTATCCACACATGGCAGTCAGAGAGGCAGGATTAGTTGTTAAAAGGCACTTCAGAATTTACTGTTTCCTGTGCTGTTGTGGCACTCTAGCCTGAATCTGAGCCATGTTATCCATTGCATATATCCAGTAGGGAAGGGCCAGGAAAAGCCAAGACTGGCCGAGTTAAAGTTAGGAAATGAAAAGTAAAATACTCTGTGTACAGTCACAGCAAGTGAGGACAGGAAAAAAAAAAATCTCTGATGGCTTCTGTCACCCTCTCTGCACACTTACACACACGGTTCAGCCAGAAACTGATGGTAGCCAGAGTTTCCACTGAGTCAGAAGGCTAATTTTTCACAGTATTTTTTTAAATACTCAACTGGTGCGAAAAGCTTTCTATATTAATATTTAAAGCAAATCTGTAACAGATTTCTGTCAGCAGCTCTGTTGAGACACTTCTTACCAGGGGACTCCAAAACGGGACAGGGCTCTGCAGTGTTATGGACATGCTGAGGAACAGCCTCTGCCTGTGGAGCTGATGAGGAGCAAGGATTGATGCAAAGACTGAAACAGCTTGACCAAGATCACACAGCTTTACCTGCTACTACACATTGACATTGGGAAGTCATCTAATCTTGGAATTCCCATGGAACTGAGAGCAGCAATGCTTTATCTCTTTCCTTGTGCATGTGCTGCTACTTAGCTGTGTGTAACCAAGACTTCCATGGACTCGAAGCTGGTTCTCATCACTCTCGAGATGAGCTGCTCAGTGCTGCTGCCAGGAGGCTGTGGAAGAGCTTGTGTTCATCTGGGTGCACAGGGGATTTTGTGGGAGGATTTTCAGCTTGCACTGACAAGTTGTGGAGTGGGTACCCTTGTTGTTAGTCCCTGTCCCAGCACAATCCCAACAGCACTGCACCATGTATAGCACCAGATTCAGGAGATGCTCTTTCCCTGTGGATGTCCACAAGACTAAGGCAGTGCCACAGTCAGAACCTAGGTTAGCTCTTCAGGGAAGACAAAATTGGTTCCCAGTGACTGCCACAAGAATTCAATAAACGAGGTCTAGGTCTTGGGACCTATAGTTGCTGCTTTAATCTAAATAAGTATTCCTGTTTGCAGAGGCCTGTTTCCAAACCAAGCGTTTTGTATATTTGCTCCATAGTTTGTTAATAACCATTTTGTATTTTCCTAGAAAGAGCACAGGATTGGTCAGACTATGCTTTTTGGTGGGAGCAAAAAAAATGTTGGCTTCTGAAAACCCACTGGACACTGGATAAATGCGGGGTGCAGGCAGATGCAAATCTGATCTTTACTACTCAGCACAAAATGCTGCGGCTTCGCTTGCCAAGCATGAAGACTGTCAGACTGAAAGTCAGCTTCTCTTCGATGGTGTTCAGAGCTGTCAGTGACATCTGCAAAATGCTCAGTAAGTAAAGATAAATCTCCTCTGGCAACTAAGTTGGAGCATTTTACTGGGTGACTTTTTTTTTGATGTGAAGTCCTTCCTCACAAAACTGTTTAGCTCAAAGAGAAGTTTGAGACCGATTTGGGGGGTTTTAGTATGCAGTACATGTCAGTGGTTCTCAGTCTCTGTGATAACTGATGCAGGCACTGTCAGGAACGTGTCCCACGAGCTGGATGAGGACTGGATAGTCAAAGCTGGCAGTTTTCTAGGAATCCTTGTCCTCCTGGAGCAGGACTTGGTCCTGATTATTCTGTACCATTGACTAAGAGCTTGAAGTTATCAGTGTCCTACACCAGGTTTCACCACAGGCAGTTTTACAGGTGTCAGCTGATTTATCACCAATTTTCATTAGCATTAATGATACTCAACTCTGCCTAACTGTTATATGTGTTCACTTCAGAAGCAGCATGTTTTAAATGTTCAAACTTCTATATGCCCAGATCTGTTCAGGCCAGGGCATAGCTCACAACCCCACCCCAGCCCTTGAAGGTCTCACAGCACTGAGTCCCCAAGTCTCTACCCTGTCCAGTAATGGAGCATTTCCAAGTAGAGTGTTTGGGGCATGCCAGATGTGTGCCTCTGATCAGTGGGAATCAGTTGAGTCTGCAAGCAGTCTTCAAAATACATTTGGTTTAATAGGGTAAAATAGGGATTAAATCCCTCATCATAATTGAGATCTTCAAAGTTTAGCCCATTAACACACTCATCTTCAGAAGGAATTTACTGCCTCATATCGATCTACTTTCAATTTCACCTCCTAGCAGTGGATTGTGGAAGCTGTAGTGTCTTTATTATACCTAACAGCTCTGATATAATGATGCCATAATTGTTCAACTGGCATTTGGCCAAATTAAATATTCCTACCTACATTTTCCCTCCAGACTTAGTCAGTACAGATACGCTGTTACTTTGAATGAGTGAATACTGTCGAAAATGTCAAAAGTGTTTTTCAGAAATGATGTGCCAGGTTTGTGACTGGGAATACCTGTCTGAATCAGTAGTGCGTTAGAGAACAGTGAGAACCAAGACAGAATCTTGTATGAGAAATACACTGAATAATAAAAGGCATGAACCTCAATTACAGTGGTTCTTGCTTATTCATAATTCAGATATTTCGCAGCAGTTATTATGCTCATAGGTGACTGCAGAGCTGTTAGGGAGAAAGAGCCTTTTCCTGGTGTTCTGAAATGCAGTTACACTTCCTACAAAAGTAGATTCTAATCCTGTCCAGACTCGTTCTCACAGCCCAAAGTTTGGCCTTGTTGTTATAGAATTAGTGGATTTTCCACAGCTGCTACTTTCAACCTGCTAAAAATAAAGTTCAGATTGCAACACGAAGCTTCCTTCCGTGCTGTTACCAGCCACGGGTGCCCTTTTGGATGTAATCATCTTGCTTCACTTCCCAAACTGCCACTGTAGATATCAGACGGTCAGAAGAACTCTCTTTGTTGAGGCAATCAGAAGGCACACTCAAAAAGAAAAAGAAAAAAGACAAGAACAGCAAAGAACCAGCTACAGAAGATATCTTAAACCTGTGCAACTCTCCAGTGAGTTCTGGATTACCAGGTAATGAAAAATCAATATGATTTTATTGTTCTGACTGGAAGTCAAAAAGAGGAAGAAATTGTTTGTTATGCAATTGAGTCCAGGGAGGCCAGTTTCGTGTAGGATGGTCTCAGACACACAGTGGGCCTGAAATCAGTGGCATCAAGAAATCTCCAATATGTCACTGTTTTCCTGTTCTCTCGAGAAATGTTTTCCTTTTCATTGATATGAGAAAGGCCCTTTGAAAATGGGGGACCACACTTAAAATATTCATTACATTTGGCAACCTGCAAGGAAAACGAGGAGTAAAGGCTTAAAAACATGTGTTTCCCATGTCCAACACAACTGAGATCTCACAGAGCAAGCAAGAGCATTTCTGTCCCTGAGGTCACCTCACCTGTGAAAGGACAAGGCCAGTTGGAAACAGCAGAGATAGGAGACTGTTGAAAGGAAAGGGTTCAGTTGTTATGATGGGAAGTGGTGGACAGGACCATTTTTCCTGGGAATAACATTCTGCTCTTAACTTGCAGCCAATCCAGGTTTATACAGTAAAACCATGACACCCGTTTATGATCCTGTCAGTGGCTCACCAGCTTCTTCCACAATCACTTGGTTCAGTGACGGTTCCTCAACTGAGCAGAACTGCAGCATCCTGGCCCTCAGTCATCCCAACTGTTCACCAGAGACACTGGCGGAGATGTACCAGCCACGGACTTTGGCTGACAAAGCCAAACTCAACGCAGGGTAAGGTGCCTCTCCCAAGATCCTTTTGTTTTGAAATGATCAGTGAGGTCATTGTGCAGAGGTCACTCTGGACTAAAGTCTGTTGTTAGACTCAGTTGAACACTGTGGGCACAGCTAAAGGACCGTTTGGATGGCAGACTCCAGAGGCTTTAAAAAGACAATGGAAAGAGACCTAGATAAGCTCAATAATTTTGCATTATGAATAGGTGACAGAGTTCTGCACAGGTAAACATTGCTTACTGTATATACACAGAAAGTGGAAGTTAGAAGTCTATATGAATGCTCCACCTTCTTCAGTTATGTGAATTTTCCCCGGATTTAGAGGAATTAGAGTTGTTGGTTCCCACTTTTATTTCACAATTGCACTGAAGCTCTGCAGGTGTGATCGTTTTTCCTGTACAGATGGATCTGTGGGTTGTTTTCTTCCACAGCTGGCTGGATTCATCTCGATCACTTATGGAACAAGGTGTTCTGGAGGAAGATCAACTTCTTCTACGCTTTAAATATTACACTTTCTTTGATTTGAATCCAAAAGTAAGAGCCGTGTTTTTATTGCTATTCATTGTTTGCCTGCTTTCATGTCATGGAGCTGCATAGTAATATAGAATATATATAGCTATATATAGCATTTTGGCTAGGATCTGTAACAAGCCCTTCAGAGATCAAATCCAGCTTCTTCCCCTCAGCTACAGCTGCACTTTTACCCTCTGGACACCGAGTTACTGTTCCTCACATGAAATAAGATCTTAAATATAAAGATGGGGTCTGAAGAGCACCAGAAACAGGATCCCTATTTCCAGGGGGGCTGGTTTACTTTCTGTATCTCTTTTAACAGGAAAAGTTAAGGGGAAAACTAGACCAGCAGTATCGTAGATGATGTAATGAGTTCTGGTTTTGAAATGGGGCTTAAAAATGACATTTATGTTGCACTCCTCTGACTGAATTTCACAGCTTTTCTGGGCTGAAGCCCTTAGAAGAAATCAGGGCACTTTCCAGTTTGTCTGGCATGTTTGTGGGTGAAATGCCACCCCCGCTAAAATCCAAGTACATGTCTCAACTTCAGCAACCCAAACATTTCCCTTCTTCACCCCAGCCAGCCCCGGAGCCACAGGATGAAATAACCCAAAAGAGCTTCAGGCAACCTAATACCTCACCTCTGCTGGGAGAGGTCACGCTCCAAGGTTTACCCTCCCATCACCTACATTTCACCAGCTCTGGGGCTTGAATATTTCTGTGAGTCACTTCAGCTTATTAACCAAGTAGATAATAAGAAATAATCGCTATCCAAAAACCAGACAGTGAATTAAAGCAGATCTGGCAAATGTCAAGCTAGTGCAAAGACAGAACCAGAACTGAAAAAGCCAAGAGCAGAAGAAAGGAAATGAGGAACAAGAGAGTTCTGCAGGTCACATTCAAGTCAGCTGTGTCACGTGATTTTCACTCTCCCAGTGTGGTTTCTTGTCTCAGTTACACCAGTCTAAGGCTTCCTGCCTCAAAAGGGGATGTTGAGTCTCACCTTCTGCCTCAGCCAGAGGCTCCTGGTTGGTTTTCTGTTGGCTCAGCAAGGCCTGGGACCGTGCACACAATCACATGAGTTGGTACAAGACAGGGAGGGGAACAAGGCAGAGGTGGGAGGAGGAAGGAAACAACCATTGTGGTTCAGCCCAGCACTAGGGCAGCTGCAGCTGATTGGAGTCAGTGCCTTGGAGGTCACTAATGAGCGGTGTTTGCCCTTTCCTACAGTACGATGCAGTGCGAATCAACCAAATATACGAACAAGCCCGCTGGGCCATCCTGTTGGAGGAAATCGATTGCACAGAGGAAGAAATGCTCATCTTCGCGGCGCTACAGGCACGTACTTGAGCCAAGTTGCAAAACCTGTTCCCTCAAGAGGCAGGCACAGGTTAGGACAGGACTAGGACAGAACCCAGGCCAGGAGCTCTGCTTGGATTGGGGGTCTGGTCCTAGAGTGAGAAACAATCAGCAGCATCCATCAGCTAAAGCAACTGAACTGAGTAGCAGCAGTAACACCATTATTCAAACAGTTCTGGAACCATTTACTAACACTATCTGCACCTGCAATATAACTTTAATATCAGTGTTAGCATGAGGTTGCTTCCCATACCAGCTACCATCCTTTTGCCTCTTCTTCCTGAAAATTTCTGTGATGGACACGTTCCCAACAGACAGGAAAAAAGCTACAGCACAGTGTGATGATAGGGACACTATGGAGTACATGGAAATCTAACATGACTGAGCATGGCTTGGTCTCTGACCATAGGTAACAAAGCACAAATTCTTATTAATAATAAATTCTTTCCTTTTAAATGTAAATGGAGCTGCCAAGAATTCACAGCCTGTCACTGCAGAACGCCAGAGAACCTTGTGTCCAAGTTTCCACCTGGTATGGATGGCAGGACTAGGATCCAAATGTAGCACTGAGTCAGCCTCCCAGAACAGGGACAATTATTCAGCAAAGAAATACAAACACTGATAATTAAAACAGGAAACCATTATCAGCCATTGCAGTGATAGGAGTCACGGTGGACATGGCTGTTTCCTTGGGAAAAACCCCTGATTCCTGCAGGACTGCACACAGTTGTCCAAGAGCCAGGAGACCAAATGGTCAGTTTTCCAACGCTGTGATTGTGTGTTGATGATTGATCTGACTGTTGGATATTGCTGTTTTATTTTAGTATCATGTAAGCAAGTTATCATTATCATCAGAGACACAAGATTCCACCTGTGAATCGGAAGTAGATGAAGTAGAAGCCGCCCTTTCCAATCTGGAAGTGACACTGGAAGGTGGAAACAAAAGTAAGATTTTGGTAAGTCCTTTGGGATCCCAGAATTCCTTTTGCTGTGCCAAACGTGTAGACTCTGATGAGCCTTCCTGGTTCTTGATTTTTTTTTTAACAGTTGATTACAGAATGCATTGTACTAAAATTATTCCCAATTATTCCTGGTAGGAGGACATCACAGACATCCCGAAACTTGCTGATAATCTCAAGCTAGTTAGGTGAGTTGTTAAAATTAAAATTAAAACATACAAAACAAAAAGTTTAACCTTACAAGAGATCTCTTAAGTTTTCCATTCTCATTTAACAGTAGATCTGACAGTTACAAATTGACAAATACCCCAGATAGGTCTAACCAGCCTAATACTCTCTTCTAATCTTTCTCTTCCTGCTTCTGACAATGTTCCTTGCCAAATCTTTCCCACTCCTGTGATGCTGGGTAGCTATACTTGTGCTTAATAAAAGACCCTGCTCTTTGTATTTCCCAGTGCTCACCAGTCATCATTTCTAAACGAAAGAGGCTACAGTTTTATTTTCAATCACATTTACCTTTTTTTTTGCCAGTAAAAACTAGAAGAAACTTGCAGTTCTCCCTGAGAAGAATTTCTGAAAGTAACCCCAGGGAATGTATTTTTTAAACAAAAGAAACAACCAAATTACCCCTTTCTAACCGAACACGGAGTCTGTTTTTTCTAATATCAAAATGAGTTTCTGTGATCCCATTATAATATCTTGATTTATGGGTGATTTAAATGACTGTAGAGACCTCAGCTCTGTAATGCCTTTTATCACAAAACAGTCTTTGTGCTTTAGAAAGATAAAGTGTTCTGTTGTACAAATATTTATCAGATTCATTCCGTTGACAGATGGTATTTTTAATCTGGGAACTGAAAACTGCACCTGAAAAAATTTAACTGTTGTGAACTGCTAACAATTGTTAATTATTAATTTCCAATTTCGAATTTTATTTGACACTCTTATTATTACGGTGGCTTAAAATGAAAGGGAATTAAGGCTTTTAACAATGGGTTATTTGTTTTTTCCCAGCAGCAGAGCAGTTTGCTTTTATAAGCATTCAGCAGTTATTTTTCATCGTGAAAAAGTTCCTATATAAATGATAAGTTACTTACTAAACCTAAGGCATTGTAGAATCCAGGTAGGGTGTCAAACATTTCTTTAAAGGAACACCATGACTTTGTGGCTATAATTATTTGATTAATTGTAAACCTGAATGCAAAGCTGTGCATGTCCTACTGCTGACTGTTCATATGGTGAACTTTTATTCCTATTTATTCACAGTATGCACCACAGTAAGTGCTGCCTTCACGTGGGGACAGTATTGTGGAGAATTGCAATATTTTTTTCAAAAACGGAAAAAGAAAAAGCTTTCTACAAAGTTTTCAGCAACTTTTTTGGGTTTTATCTGTCTAGAAAAATTATAGTCCCTTATTTTTGAAGAGTGTCACTGTACTGGAAAACTAAAAGCCAAATTATTTGGTAGGTTTGAAAGTCCAAGTTTTTTTAATTTAAATGTAAAAATTGCCATTTTCTAGAAAGGATTCTAAATTTGGATTTTTAGAAAGGGTCTGGAGGTATATATAATAAGGGTATATATAATACATCACTGTTTTCCAGCCAGTTCTATACTCTTTGTATCACCATCCTAGATTTAAAGGGAAATACTGGATTTTTTTTTCTTTTTTCTTCTTTTCCACTTCATTGATGACCTTTGTCACTAGCTGGGAAGTATTTCTCTACTCAAGTAGTGCTAAAGCCTCTGGTTTTCTCTCCTGGAGGGCTACAAAGCTTCTATAAACTTAGTGAAGGAACAGAATTTTGTTGTGTTAGATCTTATTCAGATTAAGCCAAAAAAGATGGTCTCTGCTTCCTTACCATGAATACAAATTGGTTTCATGGGTGCAGATACTCAAGATAAGGAGCTATGAAAAACTGACGCCAATTCACATTAACGAATCAGGGGTTACATTTATGTTACTGAGTTCATGGAAGAAATTAGTCTGTTAGAAGGGAATAGCTTTGATTAGTAATGGAAGGAAAAAAAAAGAGAAAAATCATAGATGAGATTCATCTAAAAGCCGGAGTAAAACCACATCCGTACCTGGGATAACCTGGGTTGGATCCAGGCATTTCCCACCCCCTCACTGACACAGGGATGAGCAACCCCACCAAAGCCATGGGTATGACCTTGAATTTCAGAGGCTCTGTAATATTTGTGAGGGACTTATCACTTTGTATGTGGTGATATCAACAAATGGGATTTCTTTTTTTCTGGTAGGCCCAAGAAGCTGGCACTCAAAGCTATCAAGACGTATTGGTTTATCTTCAGAGACACTTCAATATCTTATTTTAAAAACAAGGAATCTGCACAGGGAGAACCTGTTGAGAAACTAAACCTAAAGGGTAGGAATTCTCCTTTCTTTCCTTTTTCTTTGTATCTCTGAACTAAATAAAACAAGAAATCCCTGCTAGACTCAGGAAGGCAAGCACAGCAGCATTAATTCTGGGAGCTTTTTCAATTCCTGAGACTCCTAAACAGGCAGATTGTACCTGCAGAAGAGGCTTAAACAGAAAGGATTCAGTAGTTTAACCCAAACTGGGATTATCAGAGCCTGATTTGTAAAATGCCATGTACTGCTGAATTCTTAAAGTTGGGTCAAGTAGGGAATGTGACTTGAGGGATGCTTAATTTCCAAATACTTTCACTCTGCATTAAATGGGAGTGTTCCCGTGTGTCCCTGGCAAACGCACACTGGCAGCAGAGGATTATGGATGATGCCATAGGCAGGAATGCCAGAGGCCATCCCTGCATTCTGCTGTGCAGGGACAGCTCCAAGACCTTCTCTGGGCCTTGTTTGTGTGGTGCATGGGGATTCCCATGGCTACAACCAGCTGCTGGAGGAGGAGCCCCGGGTGTGCACACAAACACCAGCGCCCTGTATAGCCTCCATCTACATCTACTCCTGCAGGGACATCCTTTGTTCAGCATCAGGGAACCAGTGATGCCCAGGACTCATCCTAGAAGAAACCTTTGAAATAGAAGATTGACCCCTGTGAACAAATGGCTCTGCATCCCATTCTGCATATCCTCAGTAGGTCAGAGAATGCATGGGAAAAACAGCCAGGGTGGCTGGAACCTTACCAAGTAGCCTCTACCACCAGTTCCTCTCCATTTGAAGTGCTGAGCATTTCCTAAGATCAGGCTGAGGTTTTGGGAGCACTCACATCCCTTCAGTTCCATGTTGACTCACGTGCTCCCTGAGCTCAGAGCATTCATCACCCTGGCAAGCTAGACCAGGCAGTGAACTGGAACAAAAACCTTTCATTAGGGCCTAAGCTTCAAAAGTCTTGGCCCTTAATCTCAAAGGAAAACAACTATGAAGTGCTGTTCCTTAGTATTAAAGCAGTAATTAAAGTTACTGGTGTAGTAATGAAATAAATTAATTTCCTTCTGATTCTCTGTGATCTAGGATGTGAAGTTGTACCAGATGTAAATGTTGCAGCAAAGAAGTTTGGAATCAAATTGCTAATTCCTGTTGCTGATGGCATGAATGAAGTATATTTAAGATGTGATAACGTGAGTAATAAGACAAGGGAAAGTTTGGATTCAAGATTTATGGCAGATTGTCCTGTTCTAGAATTTGTATAGAAAAATGAGGATGCTGCAGAGAGTTTATTATCTAAATCTTTAGAAAATTTAAGAATGATGTGGTGGCCTAACAAGTACATAATGGTTCTGGGGACATAAGGACAGTTAGTAATCTTGTGTTTATCATCAGTTGGCAAGTAAAGCTGGTAGAAAGAAAACCAGAACAATATAGAAAACTATAAAAAAATTTTTTTTTTAAAGTTACAGTATTTTGTTCCAATGTTTTCTGAGGATTGAGGTTTGGATTTTGTTTTTTTTTTACTTAGTTAGAACTCTCCCCATTCAGATGAGGAGAGCGTGATAAGGATCTTACATTAGTTTTCAGTTAATTGAAATGTATCAGATTAAATTGTGCAAAAATGTTCATTAGGTGAAAACTAGTCACGCAATAAAATTCCCAAGAGAATCTATTTCAAGGTACTGGATTTCTTTGAAAATTTAAAACCTAGGGGTAGGTGGAACTAGTGCAATCAGGGAGGAAGAACAGTATGAAACAATGAATTGTCTTGCAGGAGGATCAATACGCTCGGTGGATGGCTGCTTGTGTTTTAGCCTCCAAGGGCAGAACGATGGCCGACAGCTCCTACCAGCCTGAGGTCCAAAAGATCCTTTCGTTCCTACAGATGAAGAACTGGACCACGTGTTCCCAGACTGCCCCTGAGCCAGAGAATGTCGATATGAAACCCGAATGCTTTGTCTCACCACGCTATACCAAAAAATTCAAGTCCAAGCAGGTATCCTGAGCATGGCTCGATGGTTGGTGTGGGCAGTTCCAGGGGTTGTTTAGGGATGAGGCTGGATCGAAGCAGCATTTGGAAGCTGTACAGTCCAACAGCCTGCAACAGTCATTTGTCCCTTTGCAAGAGGCCTTTTCTTTAAACTGAACACAGGGACAAGTGTTTTGGCACCTCCTCCAAGTACCTCTCCTACATCCACCCCCTGGCTTAAGTCACCCATGATGTTCTGCTCCTGATAACACTGTTCCTGAAAGTCTCTTCAGAGTAAGAAAGGATTTTAAGGACTGAAAACAACTGTTTTCATCTGAAACAACAGGGTCTTCCTGTCCTCTTGGCCTGGGTATCTTTCCTTCCTCTCCACCTAATTCCTTGTCCACTGCTTTTGCTGTGCAAGAGGTCAGCCTGCCCATCCTGAGAAGGGTCTCAAGAGCAGTATACAGAGCCAGGGCAGTGCTGCACAAACCCAGACCTGAGACCTCGCTGTCCATTCTGCCCTTGGCACTCAGGATCTGTCCCCAAGTGCCCTCTGTGCTGCATCTGCACAAACAGGGACAACTTAGTCTCTGAACATGGCATCAGACCTCATGATGTTTTAGTGAAAGCAACAGGATTTTTGTTCTCCAGTGAGCTGAAAACTTTCTCTCTTCCTGTGTTTCCCAGCTGACTGCTCGCATTTTGGAAGCCCACCAAAATGTATCCCAGATGTCCCTGGTGGAGGCCAAGCTGCGTTTTATCCAAGCCTGGCAGTCCCTCCCTGAGTTTGGCTTATCCTACTACATCGTAAGGTAATGGCACTCTCACTCACGTCAAGCTGCCGTAACATGTTCATGCTCAGTGATTTGCAGGAAGTTCTTTGACTCCCTGTTCTGGAAATATTCTCTGTTTTTTCCCCCACAGACTTTTTTGAATTTTAGTGATTTCCATACTGCTGGTTTTTTCTATAGGAGTAGCACCCAGTAGCTCCATTCCTGGAGTGAGACTCTGCATTACATCTGCCTTCATAGAGACCTGTTGGGTTTAGCCTGAAGTAACATCTCACTAGGATTAAACTCTTACTGTCGTAAACTCTCCAGAATATAAAAAATGCATGTCTCACTGGTGTGCTCAGGTTTGGAGGATGTGTCCACGCTGACCTGTGTTCATTGCAGTAGGAAAAAATGCTAATTTATTTTGTATTTCATTAAGAAAGCAGCAATGATCCCTTTTCATGGGTAATCCAGAAGAGCAGTGAGCACAAGAAAGGTCCCGTTGTGTTCACAGCAGCTTCCTTGGACACAGCAGGGTTCTGACCTGCAGTCTTTTCTCTTGACAAAACACCAAAAAGCTGAAAAGTACTGACACAACCATACTTGGAGGCACCTTCCTTAATTTGTGCTTAACGCCCCTTCCAGGGCTAGCCAGGAATCATCTGTGGTACAAATTGAATCAGCTGGGAACCACTCTCTGGCACAGAGGCCAGCTGGCATAGAACTGCCCACATCTGCACTATTAAACTGACTTCCCAAAATCCAGTAGCATCTGAACTGCAGGTTCCAAACTACCTGGGAGTCACTTGAGAGAGCACTGCTTGTTTGGAGCCAGAATTCTCCCTGGATTCAGTGCTCAGAAATGCTCCCTGATCCTGTTGAATTTAATAACACAGGTACAGATTTTTTGCCCAGTCTGTCACCATTAACCCTGTTAAAAAACAGGAACAAACCCAACACCTAAACTGCATTTTGTAGTGGTGAATTGGTACAAACTGCTGGGCAGTATCTCAGTGGGGCATTAAGTAAAGCACAAATTGTGTCCAGGTGACATTTTTTCCCTAAGGTCCAGCTGCACCTAAAGAGAGAAGGTTCACAAACAGTATCAAAAATACTGAAAATATTCACAGCAGACAGATGAGATTTCTTCCAGCTTTCAGCATGAAGGTAGAAGAAGGTAGTTTCTTTACCAGAGTAATCTGTTCCTAGCTATTCCCAACTCAAAAAATTCTTATCGCCAAAGGTTCTTATACTTTTGTATTTATTTTTGGTCTCTAATCAGAAGAAATTTGAAATGTTAAAATGCCCCAGTAATTTTGTAATGTGACTTATACTCAGCAACATATATATATATCAGTTGTTTTGATTCTATAATTTAGGTTAATAGAGGTTAATATAACTAGAGGAACATGTTTCAACATTAGAGAAATGAAGCAACAAAAATTATTGTTGGCATTTTTTCCAGTAAAAATATAATCAAGTTCATGCATCTAGGAAGAACAGTATTTTTTTAGCAAGAAACAATGAATTGGAAAGATTTCAGCCAGATCTACCTGCCTGATTATTTTCCATCTTACACATGGCTCACCAGCCTACACTTTTGCTTTATAAAAAATCCTGTTCTAAAGATAGCTCCAAGCTGTCCTCAATCCCAGGCTGTTGCAACTTTTCCCACGTTTTTTGTACTTCCAGAGGAGAGCAGCTGAAATGTTTCTCTAGACAGAAGTCATTGCAAAGCAAATCTGCTCAAAGGTTCGGGGTTTTTTTCAGGTTTAAAGGAAGCAAGAAGGATGATGTGCTTGGAGTGTCCTATAACAGGCTGATACGAATAGATATGGCCACAGGAGATCCTATCACAACATGGAGGTTCTCCAACATGAAGCAGTGGAATGTGAACTGGGAAATCCGCCAGGTAAACCTGGAACAGCTCTGTGTTCAGTCCTTGCATTTCACATACTGGAGGATGCTTTCAGAAAATATTTTCAAACCTCAGTGAAAAGATTTTGAACGTGTTGTGACATGTTATTAAATAAGCTGTCTGCAGTTTTTCTTAGTGGAGTCTGTAGTCAAAAATCAGAAACAAAGAGATAGCCAGTTTCAAAGGTTCCTACCAAGCTTATTCTTTACAAGTTGCCCTTGATTTTGAGACCTAGAGACTCCAAGGTGAATTCCAACATGTTGTGTTTACTGCTCTGTCAGTAAAATCTCATTTTAACTCTCATGCATCCTCCTCTACATTGTGGTGATTCAGTCTCTATAACAGACAGGGGATACAGGAACCCAGTTTGTCTTTCAAATCCCAAACTGAGACTGCAACTCTGTGTCAGTGTGTGGTCCCTGATTTGCGGTTTCAAAGCTTGAAGCCAGCTCTATAAGCTGTAGATTTCTGGGGTGGAACTAGTGTGACCTCATGTAAATTGAAGCAGCCTGGGAACCGTTTCTGCTTATGGAGTTTTCCATATCCATCTGCAGGAACCTGGAGAGATCAGATACACTCCCTACTGCTCTCTTGCAGTACTCCCCTGTGCCAGAGCCTGTAATTCTGGGTCGGGTTGCTGGGTTTACTTTAAATTCCTCTCAAAAAAGGCAGAATCCAGTTAGCAACTAAGCTCAGTTTGCTGCATTTTGGAACTAACAGTAGCTGGAAACACAAAACGGGACCCCAAAGGCAGATTAAGGTCAGAACATAACAATGGACAGATTAAACATTATTCATTAGACAAGGGGTCAGGAGGGCCATTCCTGCTCTTCCCAGTGTTCACTTTATGTGCTATAGGAAAAAACTAAAAGATTTTGTTGCCTGCTTGAACAAGCAAAAAGATTTCACCACAAGAGGGCCCTGATGTAGCAGCAAATCCAGAAACAAGCAGCCAAAAACCCTGAGCATCCAGCAGACCCACAACTCTTGGTTAGCAGAGGCAGGTACTGCTTCATCACAGTATTTGTGACCCCGCTGTGCTCTCACACTTCTTTCTTCCCAGCTTATCTCTGTGTCTGATTTTGCCATGTCTCTTCTCCATAGGTTGCCATCGAGTTTGACCAGAATGTGTCCATCGCTTTCACGTGTCTGAGCGCAGACTGCAAAATCATCCATGAGTATATTGGGGGCTACATCTTCTTGTCAACACGTTCCAAGGACCACAATGAAACGCTGGATGAAGAACTCTTCCACAAATTAACTGGAGGCCAGGAATGAGATGAAGTAAACTCTCTTCCCACTGCCTGCTTCTTCTTGCAGCTGAGACTACCAGAGATTAAACAATAATATCTCTGATTGTTAATCGCTGGCTAGTAATTATTGTATGTGTCAATTAATCTTGTACTATGACTGGGACTGTTGACAGTTTTTATTAAATACTGAAGCTAAGGTCACTGGATGGAGTATGGCAACTCCATCATCAATATTTGAGAAAAATTTAATAATCATTGTTTTCTTTTTGTACAGCTCCATGTTTTTAAATAAACAGTATCTAGTCACTGGACATTTTTTAAATCTATTTTTTTTAATTGCAGCAATCTGTTTAAGCATCCAGGGCATGTAACTTGAGGATATGGCACAGTGAATTTTCTTCTGTTACAGCCAGGCAACTTCCATTGTTAAACTGGCCCTTGTTAAAGAGCCCAGCATTTATCAGAACTAAAGCTGAATAAATACATTTTTTAAAGCTCCATGGCTTGTCTAACACTTGCCCTGAGAACACAAAACATTCCAACAGTCCTGCAGACTAAGCTATCGAAACTCCTGTAGTGATGACTCAGTTGTTCAAAAATGTAGAACCCGTGTCCACCGTCACCAACTGAAGTGGTTCCTGGAAGCCAGAGAAGCTGCAGAGTATTCATCTTGGCAAACCTGGATCCAAAACATTCATCTTTGAGGAACATTGTTACTTACCTGGTTGAAAAATGTGCTTTAGGTACTATCTAAAATTACTAAAGAGGCCTCTGTGAGCATTTCTATTTCCTGGCCCTGTTACTCTGTTTCACTGTGACATCTCACTGAACTATACTTGTTCATGTGTGAGGGTCTGTAGAAGTGATCTTGTGTGTGCTGCAGAATGCAAAGAGTGATGCTCAGAGGGCCTCTGCTCTGGGGACAGGCTGAGAGAATTGGAGGTGTTCAGCCTGGAGAAGGCTCTGGGGAGACCTTAGAGCCCCTGGAAGGGCTGTGAGAGAGCTGGAGAGGGACGTTAGCCAAGGGCACACAGTGATAGGACAAGGAGGAATGGCTTCCCACTGACAGAGGGTAAGGCTGGATTGGATATTAAGGAGAAATTCTTCCCTGTGAGGGTGGTAAGGCCCTGGCAACAGGATGTCCAGAGAAGCTGTGGCTGCCTCTGAGGAACCAGATCTGAGGCCACCAGCTCTGCCTGCTGGAAGGAGCCACACACATCCATCGTAGTGAATGAAATTTGATACTACCCTGTAAAGCAAGGACAGAGTGAAGCTCCAAGAATTAATGGAACTACTGGACAAACCAAAACTGGTTTCACATATCTAAAGAAATACAATGGACTGGTGGTGTCATATCACCAAGGGATGCTGTAATCACTGCATAAATTCATAGACACCACTGGAAATGGAGAGCCCTGATTTTCATGCCATGTGCTCTGCTTTTCACCAGGCCTTGTCAATGGGCTTCAGTGGAATCACTCCCAGTTCGCGCAGTTAAAACCACAGCTTTACATTTTGCAAAAAAAACCAAAACACTACAGCCTGCTTCCCAGCCCTCTGTTCTTCCCTCGCCTCAGCACTTTTTACACAGGCTGAGGGACCATCCACTTTTCCTTCAGGAGAGAACTTACTCACTTGTCACCTGCTTGACACAAGCCAAGTATTTTCCTCATGTTGTGAGATCCACCCAAGTCCAAACACTGGCCATATTTAAAGCCTGCCTAAGGGTGCCATGGGAGATCTAAATGCACATATTAGCGCCAGGGCCTCTTCCACAGACAGCTGCCTTCCAGATCAGTCTCCACGTAGGCTTTGCAGTGAGGATCCTGACCATGAACGCATGGAAGCCCCTCTTTTGGCAATAAGCAATGACAGACTCCTGTAAATTGCTCCCTGGGAAGCACAGCCCATGCTTTCCACTCTTGGAGCAGAGCTTGCCCCAGTGTGCTGCATGGACACCCTGTACCTACCACTTGCCTACGTGACCTGAGCACAGGAATGCAGATGGGAAATCTGAACGTAGCTCTCATTAGCTGAGTGTGTGGCTCATCCATTGCTAAACCAGCACATTCACTTGCAGTTCAAGCTGTCTGTACTGGGATTTCAGAGAAAGTAGCAAATATTTCCATTTTCTTTCCTGCCCCTCCTTCAATCTTACTCCATGTGTCATTGCCTTTCGACTAAATCCTTCGCTGCTGCATTGCAAGGAGGGGTTCTGCCGGCTCATCCTGGCTGGCTGTAAGACCTATCCTTTGCCATTTTAGGTTTAAGAGAGTGATCCCCTGCTGATGCCCTCTTTCCATGTTTCTTTACGTCATTCAGCTGTCTCTTGCCGCACTCACCTTGCAAGGCTTTTTCACAATAGGTAAGGAACACTTAGGAAAGGCAACTTTTTATCCAGCTGCTTTCAGTGGTGCATGTGACTGTAGCTCCTCTTCCTACAAGCAGACCCTGGAGAGGTTGGAGTGGGAAGGCACGACCCAGGACATTCCTGCACTTCCATGATTCCAGGCTGGATATGGTGGGCAGCACCTGAGAGGAGGCCTGGCCCAGCCTGCTCTGCCTGACACCTGCACCAGCCACAGCTTCGAGGAACCTTTCAGCCCACCCCATGTCTCCGAGCACGTCCCAGCCGGGCTCCTGACGTTCCCTTAATGCACATGGGGTACCACACCCTCCCTTATTTGTGCAATAACCTGATCGCACTTGGCTCTCGTGGGCTCGTCACACCTATTTATACACACGTTAAACACCACGGGCTCAGTGGGCTGTGGAAACCACATTATTAATTGCACAGTGCCAGATGTGGGAGAGGTTTCCCAGAGTCTGCGAAAGCAGGACAAGGGCGTCTGCCCTCAAGTTTTGCAATACAGAGATGAAATCCTGGACAGGAATGTTACTTAGATGAAAACAAACCTTTAGGAAACTTATACCTCAGCTCAGCTGCAACCCTGTTCTGTACAGGGTGCTTAATTAAACCCAAGCTAGGTCAGGGTAAAGCACTACCAATGTCAGATGGCTTCTGCTGCTCTTACATCAAATTCCGGAGGGGATTTCACCACTGCCTTCAACCCGCATTAGGAGACACACACCCCATAGTTTTCTGAAACCTCAGGCTAAATAATCCTGTTCTTCCATTCTCTCCCCTTTCTCTGTAGGAAAATGTCTTGTTTGTGCTTGCTCTGTGGACAGACCTGCGAAATAGTTCTCTTGTTGGCTTTAAAAGCCATTCTCCAGATTTTTTTTCAGGATATTTTCATTCTTAACCATCACTTGGATCATAGCCAGTAAGAAACATTCACCTCTTAAACTTTACAGCCTGGTACCATCCTCACCTTCTCCTGCTTGCCCCAGCTTTGCTTATCTTGGTGTCACTAAGGAATGCAGGGCTCAGCCCGAGCATTCCTGGGGGCAGAGGGGCTTTGTGCAGTCCTGAATCGCCCCCGGGGAGGGGGCGTCTGGTTCAGCTCTCTTTGCATCACCCGTGTGAAAAGGCTGACAGAAACGCCTGCCTTTGCTAACCGCTCCCTCAGGTTGTCACTGAAACTCTCAGAAAAGCGGAAAAAAGAATAAAAGGCGACATGAGAACAAGTGACTCACAAAGGGGAAATCTCTGCCTGCTGTTAGCAGATATTTCAAAGAAACTTGTGAACGAGGGCTACTGCCTGCCCTGGGAAACCTTCACGAGCACCTGGGCAGCTGCCTGAGATGTAGCACCATAGCAGAAATATTTCAGATGATAAGAGTTTGCAGCTAAGCAAAGAGCTGGGAAAATACAATATCTGCCACAAAAACTGGGCATCCAAAAAAGCATAAACATAACAAAAGCTCATTTTCCAAGGGTGCTCTGCCTCTTGCAACAGGTTCTCTGTATCACTTAGAAATCAAGGGCCTCTGGGCAGACAAAACCTCCATCTCCCTTCCACCTTCACCAAAATTAGCAGCCCCTTTCCCAGTCTGACAGTCTGCTTGTCTCAGTCTCCAAAATGAAGTCAGTAAGATTGAACTCATTAAAATTAAGGCAGCTTTTGGTTCACCAGTTTTCCTAGAGTATTTTTGTAAGATATTAAAATCAATAAGATACCAATAACCCTAAAATAAGCAATGAAAATTCACTGTCTGTAAATACTGATCTAAGGGCAGCAAATACAACACAAAGTTCATAGCCCAGGGCAAAGCCAGGCCACCTCCCCTCCCTGCTCCTCGGCTTCCCAAAGAGCTCAGCAGCCAGCAGCTCTGCGAAGCCAGAGCGAAGGCAGGGTTTCCACCGGCCTGTTTGGAGCTGGACTTTCCACCTCTTATACCGAATTCCTCAGATTTTTGTAACCTGCTCCACTTTGCCCTTTGAACCGCAGCGAGTGCAGAGCTCTGAAGGTACCTGCGGCTGCGCACGTGCCGGGCCCGGCTGCCCCGCTCCGCCTGCCCCAGCAGGGTTAATGGTGGGATTAGCCCCTCATTTAGGAAACCATCTGTCTTGCCCTAGAGCCATTCCACAGGGGAACAACATGTACACCTCGCGCAGCCTCCAAGGGAACCGCAATGGCTCCAGCGAGTCCTACTGGAAGCCCCTATCTCTGTTCTGTGGATGTTCTGGTGTTTTTCAAGGCTCCCTCCCCACGCACATAATGACCCACACGGTCAATAGATAAGGTCTGCGTAATGCGTACTTGCAGACTCAAGGTTTTTGGGCAAGACCTTTATCTGCACTTTAGCACCGAATTTTACAGGTCGGTGCTGCCTTCATGTGAGGGATCTGTTTTGTTGTCCCGATAAAGGAAAAGCACTGACTACTGTTCTCCTTGGAAATTTTAATAATTAGTTGTCTCACAGTAGCAACAGAACAACCGCCCTTTTGCTTTTACTTTGGAACAAATCTCCATCAACTCATTCCTTTCTGGGATCGTTTCCCTGACTTTATTCTCTGCTCTAAACCTAATTATTATTTGAATTGCGAGAATGCTGAAAAACCCAGCTCAGGGCAGGTGCCTCAGTGGGAGATGGTTTATACTGTCAGTTTTACTTATCCAGCAAACCATGAGAGAAGTAGCAGGAAGGGAATTCTCTCAAGCCATATGGTACACAGATGCAGAACAGAGAACACAACACACGCAGAGCGGGACCGGGAGAGGCCTCCCAAGGCTGTCACACAGGGACTGAGATGCCCCAAGCCCCCTCCACCGGCAGAGAGAATTCCTCTCTGCTTTAGGAGCAGGTGAGGGTTTCACTTTTGACATATCCTAAGGGCCTCCTTAGAAAAGTAATTTGTCCTGCGTGAACTTTTCTAGGATTTACTCCTAAGAGCAAGAGTCTTAGAGAGAAATTCAAACACTTGAAGCCCCTCACTGGCGCCTAAAGAGAGACCAAAGCTCTTGTCAGCAGGCAGAGCCTCGGCTTTACATCATCCTGACCTGCCAACAAAGGAACACAACAATTCCTCTCCCTCCCCCCCCGTCAAGGGAAGACGTGAGACTTGGGACTATTGACACTGATCTTTCCCTTTTACCCCCCTCTGCTTAGACAAAGACAGACAGGAGCAGCCCTGCCTGAGTGTTGGGAAATAAGAGCCCTCCCACCCATCTCCTGGCTAGGGCCAAGGGAGCAGGGAAAGCTGCCTGGAGCCGCCCCCTCTCAAAGCTGGATGCGGGGGAGCGAGCCTGGAACAAACCTCGCCTGAGTTTGTGGGCAGAGCCGGGAGCAGGGAAGGCTGGGAACAGAAAAGAAGCATTTCACGCTGTCGGCTGAGTCACCCCAAGTGTATAAAACCGAGGCCAGGCAGTCGGAGCCACTCCGAGCGGAGGCACGAGGCATCGGGACTTTTGGACAGGTACGTGCAAGCGGATGCGGTTTAGAGGCAAGGATTAAGACTAAATTTAAGATTGGAATACAGCAGTCCAATTCCTCCCATCCTCTCTCTGCCAAATCCCCTGCTCCGCTGAGCAGGGGATCCAGCGGCTCCGGTGACCGGGAAGCCCTGAGACTCCTTGGCTCTTGCACGGTTCCATCTGACGAAAAGGACACAGGCAACCAAAATACATTACTTTGGTGGTCCGGTGTATACTATTTTGCTGGTCCCTACTTCAAACCTGGGATGGCAGCAAAGGATAACAGTCTAGGCAAGACCTGGCATCATTCAGGGAACAGCAAGTAGAAATTAAATTTTGGAATAAGTCTGAGATATTTCGTAATACGTGGCTTCGGTCACCACCCTACGCTGTAACATTTTTGGACGAGGAATGATCATTTTGATGCTGAGAAGCAAAAAAGACAGCTCAGTAAGAAAAGCACTAGTTAGAGTCTGGGGTTAATTCCTTTCTCTGACACAGATTACCTGTGGGGACCGCGTACAAGTCATTCAGGACTTTTTTTTTGACAAAGCCCAGAGCAGGGGTGGGAGGAGGAGGAGTGTGTGTGGAGCACAGAGGGAGCTAAATAACTAAATAACATGTTTCTTGGCGCTCAGGCCTTTGGGGCCCTGATCCAGGAGCATACTCAGTTTTTGACCGCTTCCACTAAAATGTGGTTCGGGAGCTGCATTTTCAGTGCATCCTTTCCCAGCAGCTGGGCCGTGCAGCCTGTCTGTGGCTCTCATCTACAGCAGGGCCCAGCCCTGCCACTGCCTGGCAGACAGGCTGTGGGGCACTGCCAGCTGCTCAGGAGCCCCAAAGCGCCTGTGGGGTCCCCACTGTGACTGTCCTCAGAATGGGGCAGAACTGCCCTAGCAGAGCCCACACAGGTCCCGGAGTTTTGCTGTTCCAATTTCTGCTAAGGGAAGGAAAATCCTCCTAACATAGAAAAGGCACTTTTACCTGCCCATTCCATCACAACCCAGCCCAGTCTGGGCTCCTGTGCTTTAAAGTTTGGCAACTCTCCTCTGTTCTTGTATCCATTCATTTGCTTTGCACAGACAACCTCACAGAAAACAATCCCTTGCCACAGACACACTTGACCCCGTTGTCTGGGCATCACCCCACTGCAAAACTCTTCCCACTGAACTGGCTAAACTGGACACTGCAGCAGGACAACCTGCTGGCACTGAGGGTCCTGGTGTGGGATACAACTTGGTTCATGCTTCCTGCATGAAAAACTATAGGCAGTCTTAGACTAAGACTGCATGATACTTCTGTCTCCAAGGATTCATGTTTACTTAGGCTTAATTACAGAAGAGCTATTAATTATCACTTAACACTGTCTGGATATGACAGGAAAGGGCTTATAAGATGTTCTACTTTTAAATAGTTAGTAGATGCCTGGAGGGATTTTAATGTAGCTCTAAATGTTGATGTCTTGTTTTCCCCTCCCTGAAACAAAAGTGAAAGATCTTGAAAATTTCAAGCACCTCAGAGAAGGATGTTGTCACCCTTGCTCATCCTCCCTCTGCTGGTGGGGACCACAGCATATGGCTCGGTGAGCAGAGCAGCATCCAGAGACGTCACCACCTTTTTCCAGCTGGCTCAGGAAGACACTTGGGAGAATGTTAATCTCACCGGCATGTCCTGTGAGCATCAGAAGAACAGGACCTGGATTACCCTGCAGCTGACCAACAGCAGCCTGACATCCTTCCCCGTCTGCCTTCCGGAGACCCTGGAGACCTTGGATCTGAGCAACAACCTCTTGGAAGAGGTGAATAGCACAGAGATAGCAAATCTCCCACAGCTGCGTGTCCTCTCGCTGAGGCACAACCACCTCTGGTCAGTGAGGTGGGGATCTGAAGTCCTCAGCAGTCTCCTCAAGCTGGACTTGAGCTTTAATAAGCTGTCATCTGTGCCATCCTGCCACGGCTCTGCCCTGCCTAACCTGAGGTGGCTGTCCTTGGCTGGAAATCCACTGATTGAAATCCAGCCACTGGCTTTTTCCTGCTACCCTCAGCTGCAGGTCTTGAACCTCTCTGCAACGCTGCTCGGGCAGGATGACAGCAGAGGAATTAGGGAGTCTGCTTTTGCCATCAGCACAGATCCCAACGAGGCCATGAACAGGCCTGGAAACTCCATCAGTGTGCTTGATCTGAGCAGGACCTTTCTTGAGAAAAGTAAGTTCCTGGGTTTCCCACTGATAACACGGGGCTTGGTCAGGCCAGGGGAACAGAAGCCTTGCTGAGATGATGGCTCCCATCCTGGCTGAGCCTGGAGTGCAGGGAGAACACCTAACACTGAAAGCTGCAAACAGCTGGCCCAAGCGTGCAAGGCACTCTCACACAAATCAGCCTCCCAAAGGAAGGGCAGAGACCAAACACCATGAGACAGTACGGTTTGTCCCAGTGTAGTCACCCACCTCAATCCTAATCCCACTGTCTGCTACTGACAGTCATCCCCCTGTCAGCCCTGGGATTAGTTTTGGGACACACAGGAGGAAATTAGTTTCTCTTCCCAGACAGGCTGTTGAGACCTTTCTCTGTCCCCACTGCTACACTCAGCTTCTAGTGCTGCACTGAAGTAGCACAGAGAGAGGCTTTTTGTGCCATCCACAGCCAGCTAAATACTCCCGCAGAGCGGGGAGACAATCCCTGCCCTGAGCAATCCACAGGATGTTTTTCCTTTTGCCTGCCTCCCCTGGCAGTCTCAGTTTATGGCTGAGGTGCTGAGGCACACAGATGTCAGTTGCCCTGCGCAGCTGCTCTCAGCCTGGGGCAGAGCCAGGGCTTAGGAACTCCTCAAGCTAGAGGCTTCACTTCAGCTCATATTTAACACATGCACCATCAAATTTCCTCTGAATTTGCCTAATCCTCTTGTGGTAGTGAGTTACCCTACTGAGTCATGGGATGGAAAGGCCCTTTTGTACAAGACCTATTCTTTCAGTTTTATGCCTCTTGGCTGTTTTTCCTGTGCTAGGAGAAATAAGTGATTTGCCTTTCTTGCAACAGTCAGGACTTTGTAGACCACTTTCCCGAGCAGAGAAATCCTTGTTCATTTAATCTCACCCAACAAGAAAGATATTCCATATCTCTTATCAGCTTTATTTGTCCTTTTCCCCCCACTTTTCCTCTGCCCTATGACAGCCTGACCTGCAGGGAATATTACAAAAATGCAGCTGCATGAGTGTTTATACACTGGTGTATTCATTTTTGTTCTATTCCTTTCCCAAAGAGAATAGCTGCAGAAGGTGACAGATACTTTTTATCTATGAATTCAAACCCTTTTTCTCAACAGAAATCCACATTAATGCTCTGTCTAGGCAATAAGTGTAAACCTTTTTCTTTTTCAGTTCAACCAGAGTGGGCCAGAGACTTGGCCAACCTCAGATCACTTCACCTGACAAAGATGCCACGTTTAAGAAGCCTCGATAGCAACTTCTTCAAGTCTCTGCCTGGTCTCCGAGAACTGCACTGTCAGGACTCCCATTCCCTGGGTTTTGTACAGACGGAGATGTTTGACAGTGCTCCTCATCTGAGCCATCTCTCATTTGAGAAGTAGGTTGTTTTCTTTTTTGTCCTTCCTCACATAATCTTGCCTTTGCCTCACAGCACAGCCTGCGAGCTGACTTGAACTGTTTGTTATCAGGAGGTGTGGATTTGCTGTCTCTGCCATGTAAAACCTGTGATCTGGCCTGATAGAGCCTGATATAGCCCAAAGAGGCAGCATGGGACTCATAGCACAATTAATTGTTTGCTTGAGGTTGTATCCATTGTGCTCCCACTCCTCTGCCTTATCTCCCTGTCCAATGGATTAATTCAGCCAGCGCTTTTTAGATCAGCACAGATCCACTGAATCCCACCTGTGATACAGACCAGGCTTCCAACACCTGCAATGGCAACGTTCCATCAGAGTAGAAGGTCACTGAGGATTCCCTGCTCTGCAAAGGATGAATGCTGACAATTTCCTAAAATCTGCATCTTGGAAGGAGACAAAAATCCTGTCCCTCCTACTTTTAGTGTAAGAGTTTAAAATAGTTCCTTGTTCAGTATTAGCAAAAGCAATGGTTTACTCTTCATTCTAGGGGTAGCACCTCTTGGTATGTCACATACCTGAAATACTGAGAGGGGCAAAAGTCTGAAAGTTTTAAATGAAAGATTTATCAAAATAAGAGCAGGTGAAGTGCATACAGAGCAGTCAGCATAAAGGAAAAGATCTAGAGAGCACTTTAAAACATTTTTATAATACCAACCCAGATTAAAAGCATATCAGAAAACAAACACTAGAGCACTGGCTGTGCCTAGAAACCAGTTTCAGGAAAATAAACCCATTTAAAGCAAAAACTCTAGGGATTCCATCCCCATTTGATTGTCCTACTGAATTTACACAGCACTACCCAAAACATGCAAGAATACCAGTTCAAAGTGCTAAAAATCATGCCCAAAGTTAAAGGAGTAGCAGTAAAGGTCCCAGAAAAAAGAGAGCATCTTCTGAGCATGCAGAGTGCAGGATGGTGGGTTTAATAACTGGCTGCTGCCAAGGGAACTGGGAATACTGCTTTGTGCCTTACACATGCCAAGGATAAGGGATACTAAGCACACTCCAGTCGCTGGACGGTAGCTCAGCGCTTTCTAATTATTGCATTTGTCATCCTGTAGCTGTAACCTGAGTTCCTTTAATCCTTGGAACACCAGTTCGTCGGATGGCATCACCATCAGCTTGTACGGGAATCCTCTGCTGTGCAACTGCCAGCTCTCCTGGCTGCTGTCCAAGCCCAAGAAAGTTGTTCTGCAAAAGTAAGTGAGCTCAAGGAGATAAAGTAATGCTCTTCAGACACAACTTCGATGTGTAAGTTGCTTAGGGATCAGACATTCACAACCATCTAAGTTATTAAAATTTCTCGTGTGTTCTTCCCTTCCA
This sequence comes from Platysteira castanea, assembly GCA_013397175.1. Lineage (NCBI taxonomy): Eukaryota > Metazoa > Chordata > Aves > Passeriformes > Platysteira > Platysteira castanea. The sequence goes on from VYXC01008047.1 coordinate 1,926,608, forward strand.
CAAGAGGTAGAAATGCAAAATAATGTTCTTTTCAGGGACAAAGCATAAAGTGTTATTAGCTGCAGAGTCTACTTTAAAGTGAGAATACTTTCGTTCTGTTTTGGACCATATGTCACTATTAGCTGAAGAAAGAAAATGACCTGTCTCGATGTGCCAGCACTGGGAGCAGAAACTGGAAAACTTTGGAAGATCTTTAACAAATCATTTCCTCCTAACCCTACTATTCCCAAACCTTACATCACCACCAGCAGTCAACAAAACCCCTTGCAAATAGCACCATTTCTCACCTATTGTTTTCATGCTCTCCTACAGTTCTACAGACTAATTACAATAAACTGTAGCTTAAAGAATATTTGCATATAAATGGCCTCTCTTCCTTTTGAAAGGCCACCAAGAAGATTTGTCATCAAATCTCTCAGAGAGCAGGGAAGTAGATTGTGTAAATTAGATAGTTTGTCATCGGGATGGGTTTAGCGGTTGCATTCTTTACCAAAACTTCAATGTCTGAGTAAATAAAGATTTCGATCTTAGTCATTGAAAAGTCCCGCGTCAGCCCACCTCCAGCTGGATTAAGAATCCTGGGAATCCTGTTACATGTCTCTGCATGTGTTCCCCTGTTACTGTGGCATTATAGTCTTACCCTTTAAAACAAGTTACCTTGAATCCTGATGCCCCTTGCTAAGGTTCACAGCCATTGTACCAAAGGAATACCAAAGCTTCCCCTCGGGCAAAAGATATCCCTGCACTTTACAAAACCAAAAAAGCCAGTTCCAGCTGAATTCCACAGTCGGTGCTGTGGAAAGCTGCCTGGACAATTGCTAAAACAACCTAGCTTTGGTCTAGGTTTCACACCCTCACTAATACAAAGACTGTTTCTTGACAGCAGGTTGCCAGTTCCAATCCAAGCAGCCTACAGAAACCTGTAATGTTCTTGTGGATCTTCACTATTCTGGTTTCCCTCTGCAGGGCTCGGGAGACTTTTTGCACATCCCAGGGCGGACCTTCAACATCTTTTTCACTGCTGGAGCTCTACGATAAATGCCAGTCTGAGAGCAATGTTACACTGCCCAATTCAAACACAGCCTCTCCTGATCACGATGCTTTCAACTTCACCAGTGATGACGCCACTGCTGTAGTAACAACAGACTCAGCTCTGCTGACCAAAGATTTGACTCACACCAGCTCCCTAATCCAGGGGGATGTACAGAGCACGGCAGCATCCAACCCAATGCTAACCACAGACAGTTATACCAGCTCCCCAATCCAGAGGGATGTACTGAGCATGGCAGCATCAAACCCAATGCTAACCACAGACAGTTACATCAGGTCCTCAATCCAGAGGGATATAAGGACCACAGCAGCATCCAACCCGGTGCTAACCAAAGACACCCATACCAGCTCCCCAGTTCAGAGGGGTGTAAGGAGCACTGCAGCATCCAACCTAGTGCTAACCAACGACACCCATACCAGCTCCCCAGTTCAGAGGGGTGTAAGGAGCACTGCAGCATCCAACCCAATGCTAACCAAAGACACTTACACCAGCTCCCTAATCCACAGGAATGTAATGAGCACGGCAGCATCCAACCCAACAGAGCCGATGCTAACAAAGGCCAACAGTTCCCCCCATGAGCAGGAGGCAGTTTCTGAATCCACAAGCAATCCTCCTTCCCTGGCATCTATAACCTCCTTCCCAGTTTTTCTCAAAGAGCTCTTTGCTCAGTTCTCAGATCACAGCTCCACAAGTCAAACTGGAACAGCACAACTACAGAGAGGGCTCAGAACAACCGATGTCACATTTCCCCAGGAAGGGCCATTCAACCAGACCACCAGTGATTATTCTGCTGGAGCAACAGGAGTCCCTCACGCCACCAACCATCACATTCACTCCTTTGCCACCCATGCCATGGAAGGTGCCCTCCGAACGAGCCCCCCACAGCTGAACTCCACAAGGAGCAGTGTCTGGTCAGACCCTGCACCCACCACACCACCACCACATTACGTCGATGACTACGATTATGAAGAACCAAAGGAAACCCCGGTGCAGCTGACACACATCGCCTGTGACTACAATCCTTGCAGGCACCTGCAGAAGCCATGCAGCGAACTCCAGAGCATATCCCAATGTTCATGTCCTGGCACATCGAGCGACGATGAGATTCCAGACCCACCCAGGCTTAGAGAGGTGATTGAAATCACAGACAGCTCTGCACAGATTCGTTGGTGTGCCCCATACTCAGTTGTTCACACCTATGAGCTGACACTTCATGCTCAAGACAACGAGGACAGGCAGTTTGTCATGGACAACATTTACCCCACGGCCAGGCAGTACACTCTGTATAACCTGCTGCCATTCACCACTTACCACATCTGCGTGACTGCTTCCAACAAAGCAGGGTCAAGCCAGACAACAGGCCAGGAAATTCCGAGTAATTCATGCACCAGATTTAAAACAAAACCCAGCTACAAGTATGTTTTTGCTGCTCTGTGTGCAGCAAGTGGACTCTTTCTCATTACCACAATTATATTGTCTGTATGTCTGTGTAAGGCATGTAAAAAGCCTCAGAGTGAGCAGTATGGTACACACTTAGTCTCCTACAAGAACCCAGCATTTGATTATCCCTTAAAGCTACAAGCCACTAATTAGCTCTGGGTTATTGCTTTACACATTCAAAGCTCACTGTCTCAACCACCTTGGTGCATTTTTGTGAGACTCTGAAAACGTCCTTCAGCAAAACTATGAACCACCAGATTTCATAACCCTGATAGTCCTAAGGGAGAGAAAACAACCCCAAAAAAAAAAAAGGAAAAACTAATAATGAAGATAGTCAACCAGAAAAAAGTCTTTGGACTCCTGTTCCTGTGCTAAGCAGCAGCAAACCTGGACACTAACCTTGAAAAGTTGTTTTTATAATCACCTACAAATAGAGTAGCATAAATTTCACACAGTGAGAGGCTGCCTGGCCAGCTGTCTGCCTCCATTATGTCTCATGAACACAGTCAGACGAGAGCTCTAATCCAAGGTGCATTAAGCTGAGCAAGACACACTGCTTTTATTCACAGAGCAAAGCTGAGGGTTCAATTTTTTTAAAGGTATTATCCATAAAGAGAATATAGCTGAAAGGAGTGAATGGGCTCAGTGACAAGATGCTGTGCAGATCTAACCCCTTTAAGCAACTGCAGTGGATGCAGATGATCAACCTAACTTCAGTTCAGAAAAAAGAAACATGAAATTTAATTGTAGTCACAGATTGTGCAGGATCTGTAGGACAGGGGTAATTGTTTTGGTCTGAATTTTTATGATGTTGTTCACAACTGAGCCTCCCAAGTGCTTCCCCAATACCAGCTCAGAGGCACTGGGGGGTTTGCAGTACAGCAATGACCCACAGAAGTGGGGAGGGGAGCATGTTAACATTTGCTTCCCAATGGATTTTAAGCAGAGAGGATGTTCCGTCCCAATCATCCGTCCCATCTACAGATTTAGCAGCTGATGATTTACCTCATATGGAGGCAAAAAGCCAAGTAATGAAACAGTTTAATGTGTGTGATGCTGAGACTTGAAAAACCCAAATCCCCTGCACTAGCAGCAGACAGTTCTGCAGACATCTTTCAAATGAACTCCTGGGTGCCAATGTCTGCACAATTATAGTAAGAGATGCTGACAATCCCAGCTTTGAGTTTGCCATTAGAATTTGAAGAGATGTTTGTGTAAGGGCAGGTGGTTGTCCCGATCTGGTATTTCCCCACAGGTTTCAGTTCCAGGAGCTGCCTGTTCCTGCTGCTGTACACTGCTGTACCGACACAGTGCATAAAACCCTCTGAACTCTGAGGGGAAGGTACTGTACTGTGTAAGAGTCTCTGTTCCATTCTTTGGCGGTTTTTAATGCTTTCAGTATTAACAGAAATAAAAGCTACAGAGCTATGTTCTGTTTTTTTGTTAAAGACATGGATCTTGGTGTTGTCTTTACCATCTACAATGTTTAGCCTGAGAAATTAACTCCTTCTGTTGTTTTGGAATGAACTTTCAACATGTAGTAAAGAATCTTTTTTTTTTCATGGTAAATTTGTGTTCTCTGATGTCCCAAGAGCTTTCATTTTGAATGTGGCAGAAGGAGGCTTGTGCCTCCTCGCCACTATGGGCTTGCAGTCCTTTGCTGGGAGTTTGTCCTCTCCCCAGCTCTGCACTGGGAATGCCACTACCACTGGGCAGATACAGACTCCTGCCATGTCTGTCCCGAGCCCCATGACTCAAACACACAATAGAAGTGAAATGCAAATGCAGAAGACAGGATGGCTACACCTTTCACTTTGAAAATCTCTTTTATTTTCACATTCTGGCAGTTCAGATTTTTCTCTGTTTGGACCCAGGTTTTTATATTTATTTCTGGCCTGGTTTTTCCTGCATTTTCTGGAGTGAACAGGTACAGATGATTGTCATTTGAAGTGAGCAAATGAGCCAATGACTTATTATCCCAAACTGGGGCAGAGATCATATATTTCCTTGTGTTTGTACAACGTAGCTCTAGGAGACCTTGACTGGGGTGTTTGGTTTTAACAGAAACAAAGCAAAATAGGAGGTTTGTGAATAGCAATTTATATTGTCTTATATATTATATTGAAGATTAGCTCTAGAGGAGGACAAAAAAAAGATACTATAACTGAAAATAAAGATTGTTCCAACTTAACTATGAGTTAGTCCAAAGCAAGAGGACACCATTTAAAATGAGATATTGAGAGGACACATCTCACTACCCTTTACCACACTGCAGCTCGTGCTCGCTGAACTAGAAGGTTCACCACAACTGATTTCTCCAACCAGTTCTCACTCCAGCCTCTCCTGAATTTCACAGCCAAGGGAACACATTAGAGCCTCCAATTCTTTAGAAGTGCCCTTTCTGGGAGCCACACAAATATACAAGTCCTGCTCCCACGCCCCCCACTTGTTCCAACTTAATGTAACCCTCAACAGCTCAGTTTCACCTGAGCTGATGAACCATCCCGAAGCGCAGATGCCCCAGCCAGGGGCAGTGCCCTTCTCTTACCTGGTGAGTAACCTCAACCCTTCCACAAGTGGAATGTAAGAGATTTAGCAGCAGGATTAAAAACACGATATTTGTATTTATCAACACCTATGAGAGGTATCAGTGCTTCAAATGCAGATTTTTTTTTTTTCCCTACTACCATTTTGTATTTTCACCAGAATTCGTTTTACTAATGACCAACTAAACCCAGTTTCCAGTGGAGGGAGCTCTCACAGCACTGCTCGGGACTGGGGCAGTGAGGGGAGCAAAGCAACCCGGGAGCTGCATGGAAACTTTCCCCATAAAACCTTGTCAGGAAGCTGCCCGGCTTTGCTCTGCCTGCTTGTTCCTTCCCCTCTTCCTGCTTGCACCCAACACCAAATCCTGTTAGTACCTCTAGCTTCAAAGACATCAGCCTTTGGCAGTGTGACTGGAATACCCAAACATCTCTGAAACAATTTTTAAGAGCTATCAAAAGCCAACATATAAAAAATATATAGGTAATACTCCACTTACTGTTTCGCAGTTCCACTTGTCCTGTTTCTCTGAGAGGAAGATCACTTGGGGGAAGTGCAGAGAGCATTGAAGTACAGTTTTTTAACAGCTTGTGTAGTTTTGTCTCTGGCTTTTCTTTCTCGGAAGAAAGTCTTATCAAGATCCTTCTCCTCTCACTTGTCAGTGTTTTTCTTCTTTCCAAAGAACGAAGTCCAAGCAAAGAGAGACTGCGGTAGCCAGTGGTGCCTGTGGGTGCATACCCTGGTTGTCATGGCAGAAGTGCACAGTTCCATCTCTAACAGCACTTGAAAATCAGTCACTGAGTCTCAGAGTCTCCCAGCAGAAACACTCTGCGAAATGGAGCTGACCCCCTCCATACAGGGAAAAAAAGGCTCTTCAAGGGCCCAAACTCTTGCTGGCTGTGAAGGAAGAGAGAGGCACACCTTTCTTTGGTGCAACAAATGCCATTTAGAGGAGCAGTCCCTGAGAGCCCTGTAAGCAGATGGATGGAAAAGCCAGAGCAGCAGGACAAGGTGCTTCAGCCTGATCCCTCTCAGCGCCAGAAGGGATCCCACTTTTCAGAGTTGTCCCAGGCCAGAAGTGTGACAGGCATTAGAGCCAGCTGGGAGATGATGCAGCCCAAGGCAGGGAGCTCACACCACATCCCAGGCCCTATCAGCCTCTTCATGGAAGGAAGCACAACTTCAACCCCAAAGCTCCCTCAGCAAGCCCTGGCCTGGGACAGCCATACTCGTCCACAGGGATCTCTGGAACAACACGTTTGTGTGGAGTTAGAAACGAGGATGCCTCTGAGGGCTCAGGATGTTGCTTGCCAAGAAGCCTCTGATTTGGTCTTTACCTGTGAAACACTGAGAGATGTATCACAGGTGAGAACATGTTTCATGTTTGCAGAAACAGATATTCATAAAAGAACATGTTTAAACTCCGAGTGCTTTTTCTTTTTATCAGCTCTCCAAAGGATGCAGAGTTCATTCTGAGCAGGACAGTCCGTTAATCCCAGCCTCTGTAAAAAGTAATCAAGCAGCAGTACAAATGAACACTGTTCAGGAATACATTCAGGAAGCAAGGTTAGTGCTCTGCTGGCATCTACAGGGAGATGGGGGAATCATCTCCTCAGGTATTCCCACAGGGAAATTTTCATTCTTTCACCAAAGAGCTTCAGCCTGCACCCTGCAGACCAAGGGTCACTGACTTACACTACCCCTGTGCTCCTGTGTGTCCTCACCTACTCCTGTGTGAAGGGAAAGAAGGCAGAAGTGCTGAGAATTAACATCAGCAACAGCCCCAGCCCCACAAACTGTTATTCAGCAGCTTGTCTGTCCCTGCCTCTAATTCCTTTCGTAGCCTTGTGACCAGGAATTTCTCTGCCAACTTGCCACTGATAAGGAAAAATGTAAGGCTTTTTTATAAGAGCAAGGAGGGAATTACTGCCTGGAAAAACTGAAAAATCAGTCTACAAGTGCAGTAAGATTTTTTTTTTAAAAAAACTGTTGTAGATTTTAGAAGATCAGACTGCTTTCATTGCACTTAGAGAAAAATAAATAGCAGTGTTTACACTGGTGTCTTAGCAGAACAAAATCACTATCAATGGAGTGTTTTTCTCCCCTCCCAAACCACAAGGCAGCCCTGTACTTTGTGCTGCTACAGAACCCTCACCCTTCAGTGCTGGGTGACATTACCTACAAGTACACACAGTAAGGTAATACTTGTATGGCACTGCAGGTATTCCCTGACACAGTCCCACAGTGTGTGTCCTCATTTTTCCTAGATCATTTGCTGAAAAGACTGTGTGAGCAGCCTTTTCATCTATGAATGTCAAGTTAGATTTTTAAAAGAAACGTAAGTGAGAAATAACCCTCAGAAAATATTAACAAGACATGGAGGGAATAGGATGAAAGGGACAAAAACTCTTCACTATACATAGTCCAGAGTAAGAAAGAAACAAAGCAATTCAGAAGAAATCAAGTAAAAGAATCGCAAGAAAACCCATAAAAACCAGAATCCCTCAATCATTGTCTTCTCCAGGAGGTGGAAGCAGCGATGCATCCATCCCAGTCAGGCAGGGCTGGCACCTCCTGCAGGGCTCAGCCTCAGGCACCACGAGCCAAAACTTTTGGCATGAAGCTCTAGATAGAAGGGGAGGGGGGGGGGGGGTGGAAATGAAATACTCAGCACTAAGTAGAAATTTTCTTCTTTAAAAAACTAAAATCTGTATGTTGTGCAAAAAGCTTTGTGCTGGGAAGACTCGAGTATTGTGTTTATTAAATGTTCAGAAGCTACTCAGTCTTATCAGAGCATGATTAAGGAATGGTACTTAACTTATCTAAGGCCATGGGGTGAAATGATGTCACCCTCTTTGTGGCAATCATTCCTGCTGCTGTCATCACTGCTGCTTTGAGGATTCCCAGTGAGTTATCTCCAAGGAAAAGAAAAAAATACCACCCCCCCCCCAAGATTAACCTCCATCTCAGGAACACTGTGCCAGCAACAAACATCCCAAGAGGACTGAGCTCTGTCCTCAGTGCACCTCTAACTAAAAATCTCACTTCTTTGTGCAGCTGCCTATTTACTCAAAGCCAGAAAAATAGAGTTTCTACCACATTTAGTCAAAATTAGGTCCAAGTTCTATTTGCAGGACAGAGTGCTAAGCATACAAACCTCATTTTTTTTAAGAAATCAAGTTAAAAACCCCAATTACAACCCCAGGATCTTCAGTGGGGGTGTTTACTGTGGGATTTGTTATTGTCTTCCTGCTTCTTGTAGACGCTGGAAAAGGTCAGAACAGCCAGAAATTATGATAAGAGGGTAAGGAAAATAATATAAAGTGCAGGCAGCTCTGAGTCTAAACTCAGCTCTTAAGGCAAATCCAGAAGGCTTCAGGGACTGCTGGCTTTAAATGGGACCTAATGACACATTTGGTCTTTTGGGTGCCCTGGCTGAAAGCTCAGCCTTCACCCTGGCATGACAAGCCCTAAACCACAATGCCTGCTCTGGGTCAGCCCCCATCCAATGCCACCTTCACACCTGCAAGGACCTCAGGTGAAATCAAACCATAGCCAGGGAGTTTATATTGGATGCAGAACGAGGCAGATGAGGGTGATGGGATAACAAAACCCCTTAAATTAGCCAGACAACTCATCTTAAATCCAGTGCATACCTGAGGGCTGATGAAATCCTTCCTCTGTCCTGAAGTCCAGCCCCAGGGAAGGAACTCTGCCAGACCAAAATTGTTAGGAAGGAACCCACTGACCACAGCAGCTCTAAACTTAGCTCAGCAGCTTGCTACACAGCAACTCAAAATCCAGGCTCCACTCAGCAATGGAACAAACTCTGCCCCAGATGATTCTTAGCACTGGAGGAGCTGCTCTTGCCAAGCACAGAGTCGTGTGTAACAAGGTGGCTGGGACAGCACCAGCTCTAACCTTCTTTTCCTTCAAAATCCTGGAAAATCCTAGCTCCTAACCCTAGGGCAACACTGAGCAGCACGTGGTAACTGCTGGTAACAGCACAAAATCTATATTTTCCTGTCAGGCCCTTTGTGGCATCCTGTGGCAAAACCAAACCCAAAGCCCAGCTTAGCACCAGAGAGACGACATCTGCCACCACCCAAATTTACCCAGTATCCTTGGATGTAGCTATGCCACTATTATACACACCTAGGGGAAACCAGGAACCTCCTGGGATACCACAACAAACTCTGAATGATCCCTAACCTGAGGTAACAAGGAGGTGACCAGCCACAACCTAAACATCCCTCACCAGCTCCTTTACAAGCTTGGCTCTCTATTGATTCCAGCTATAACCTTGCATTAGTGTTAAACATCCAGAATTTGGTACTGCTGCCATCTTTGCTTGGTGTAACTTAAGAGCAGGGTCAGAGTTCACGGTGATTTTTGTCATTTAGGGTGTGTTTCTGATGATTTTGGAGGTGATATAAACCCAGATGTATCCAGACTATTACTAGGTAGACCTTTTCCCTGTGCATGACCTAGATTTGCATTTCTCTACCTTTATACAAAAACTTGTTTTCCTCTCTGCCTGCTAAAAATTGAATATAAAAAGGTAAAGACCATCCACTTCCAAATCCTGTTCTCAGTTATGTTTCAAAGGTGCATAAATCCAAAAAAAAATACAAAAAAGCAACTGCTAAAAATGGTTGAAAGATGATAGAATCAGGTTTTCCCTATTTCTTTATTCTGACAACTGTCCAAATAATGATTTTCAAGGTCTCATTGTACAAAGCTGTTGCTGGCACTAGAAAACTACTCACCATGAGGATGTGTTTCACTTGCAACAAGCTCCTGACAGAGGTGCAGGTGCTTGAAAATGGAAAACAACCTCAAGAGCTATCACCTGTTCCTTACATCTGACATCAGCAGCACCTTGCTGGTGCAGGGACACGTTTCTTGGGTAATCTTCTCTACACAGGAGCACTTTAAACCCTGACTTTTCACACCCAGCCAAAGATATGCCATAAAAATTATAGGGTTTAGGTATTATGTGGGCATTTTCCTTTCAGTCAGAGTGCTTTTTTGAGCTGCTGTGTCTTACTGTGAACACAATACAGAATGGATTCACTTTGTGGATTTGAGTATGTGCTTTGCATCTAAACTACATCACATTTGTATTCTGTTTAGGGTGGAAAAAATAATATAAACAGCTGTTCAGAAATATATTTTTAAAAACCTAACAGAAGCTTCTCATAGCAATACAGCATTTGAGTTAAGATCATCCTAATAGGCATAAGCTATTTTTCAACTCAAACCTTATTTTTAGTGATGATAAAGCCTACCTCTCTACAAGAGTAATACAAGCTGAGTCTCTGACGTATGGAAACTTCAGGCTGTTACAAAAAATATACTCTCTATCTCTTCTTTTCCTGTCATTCAACCCTGTCTAACATCATCTGTGACAAACCTGCAGCTTAAGCTCCTTTTTGACAACGGGTTCTGCAAAAAGCAGCTGTTCAGAACCTACCCAGGACAGCTGGGATGGCACAGCAGGTCCTGGACTTAGCAGGGGAAAGCTGCAAGATGTCACACAGAGACTGATAAAAAGGAAAGGCTGTGGCTGTCTGGCGCTGGGCCAAACCATCCCTCCCTCAGTTCTCCGCTCCCTGAGGGATGAGGGCGGGATCCCGCGGGCTGTGAGCCTCATCCCGCACCATCCCTCCCTCAGATCCCCGCTCCCTCAGGGATGAGGGCGGGATCCCCCGGGCTGTGAGCCCCGTCCCGCACCATCCCTCCCTCAGATCCCCGCTCCCTCAGGGATGAGGGCGGGATCCCGCGGGCTGTGAGCCCCATCCCGCACCCTCCCTCCCTCAGATCCCCGCTCCCTCAGGGATGAGGGCGGGATCCCCCGGCCGCGCCCTGGCGCCCCCCAGCGGCCACGAGCGCAGGGCGAGACGAGCCCGGCCCCTCCAGGCGGGAAAACCTCCCCTAGGCCCCCGAGCGAGCGCGCGGCTCCTTTATAGGCGTCCGCGCCGTTCGCCGGCAGGCAGGTGGAAGTGGGTGTTTCGCTCTCCGGTTGAGCAGCGCGCAGGCGCGCGCAGGGCAGCCCCGCGTGATTCGAGGCCGGAAGGCCCCATTCTGGAAGCATCCCGGGCCCATCCCGGTCTGTCCCGCTCGGCCCGGCCATGCCCGAGAGCGCGCCCGGCAGAGCCCCCGGCGGGGCCGGCAACAGGGCCAAGGGCGCCTACCAGGACCGCGACAAGCCCTCCCAGATCCGCTTCAGCAACATCGCCGCCGGCAAAGGTGCGGGGGCCGCCCCGAGGCCGGGGGGAGCCGCGCCGGGCCCCGCGTGGGCCGTGATTGGGGCGGGGGGCGGCGGATCCCCCGGTGCTGGACACCGCCCGGGACTGTGTCCCAGGGATAGGAGCAGGAATTCCGTGGGTTTGGTGGCTGGGAGCACCCCGGGATGGGCCGGCGCGTGTAGGGGATGCGATATTGGGCACTGACACGAGCCCCGGTCGCACTGCGTGCTGTGTTCTGTTCCTTTGTGATTCCCGAGATTTAAAATGGCTGCAATCAAGTGATCAGATACTAACTGCTTAAAAAAAACTGTGGAAATCAGTCCTGGTACTGCAGCGTTTTACATCACACTGCTGTTTAGGACTTTTTAGTCTGTCTGGGAATTGCTTAAAACTGGGAGGAATTTAATTTTTAGAAAATATGCTTAAATGATGGAGTATTTGTAGTTCTTTAGATCAGCTTGCAAACATTTTCTTCTCTTTTCAGCTGTTGCCGATGCAATTAGAACGAGCCTTGGACCAAAGGGAATGGATAAAATGGTAAACTTCGTGTTTTAAATTCTCCAAATACAAAGCTTATTGGAGATACTGTAAATTCAACATGTGTTATAGGGGATGCCACCTTTTGCCTGAATTCTTTCCCATGTTTCAATTATTTAAGGGAGAGTGGGAACTAAACGGAGATCTTGGTTTGGGAAATGATGTTAAAGAAAATACTTTGAGTCTCAAATGTAAGATCTGTAGCTGCTGATCAGAACTGTGTTCCTGCCCTTTATTCCCAGATTCAGGATGCTAAGGGAGATGTGACAATCACTAATGATGGTGCCACTATCCTGAAACAAATGCAGGTTCTGCACCCTGCAGCCAAAATGGTGAGTGGTTTCTTTTCCGTTTTGTGTGGCTTTGAGGAGCCTTGCCCAGGATGGTGACAGAGCAGGAAATTTTGTGCATTGTGCTCCAGGAACATTTATTTTGATTGTGGCATGTGCTGAAGAGTTACAAACCCTTGTTTCTTACCCAGTGTTCTTTATGCACAATCTCTCTGGACATGTTTTAAGACATAAGAAAATGTAGCCCAAACTTTCATCTGTCATTTAAGAAGGAAAAGTCATGTCCCAAACCATTAGGACAGAAGGGAGTGAAAGAAGGGAGTGAGTGAAGGTCTGGTCAGGTGGTCAGGATACAGTAGTTGGTCATTTGAAATGTTCAGTGTTCATGGGTTTGGTTGGGGTTGGAGATGGAAATGAGCTTCCTGTGCCCCACCCCCAGGGAAGGAACAGGTAAACCTGTTAGGTAGGTGTGTTCAGTTCTAAATTTGGGATAAAAAGCTTTGTTTCTGGAAGTCAGTTACTGTGCCATAGCTGTATTTGGGCCAAAGAGAACTCTATATATTATAAATTGTTGTCATAATTTCTCCTCCAGTTGGTAGAGCTGTCAAAAGCACAGGATATTGAAGCTGGTGATGGCACGACCTCTGTTGTTGTCATTGCTGGAGCTCTTTTGGATGCCTGTTCCAGACTCCTTCAGAAAGGTACATACATATTTTAATATACAGACATAACTGGAGGTAGTGAAATCTTCTGTCCACTTGCACGTGTGTGATGAAGCTTAAATTAGCTGCTAAAAGTTGGAAGGATAAAGAGTATATCCCACGCTCCAGGGAAATTGAGGAGTTTTGTACGGAACTGTAGGAAAACAGTCTTTGAAAATCTGAAATTAAATCAGTGTCAGCCTCCTCACAGGCATCAGCTGAACAGCAGCAGCTTTAAGAATGCCAAGAGAACTTGGAAAAAGCTGGGATGTCAGGGATTGCAGGGAAATGGGCAGGACTTGTCTGTGAGGACAAATTACTTGGAATGTTACAGCTTTTTGCCTCAGTTTTAATAGCATACAGTAATAAGAGAGGTTGTACACCCACAAAGAACATACTGCTGAAATGCTTTCTGTGTCTGGGAAGACACAATAAAGACGCTTTCACACCTGCCAGGTTCAGCAGAAAAGAGGGAATGACCTTTATTACTGACATATCTCACATTCTTGTATTTTTCCCAACCCCATAAGGGATTGGAGAGCATGTCACTTTCTTCTCAATCCCACTGGAGAAGAAAGATGCTCATCAAAGTTCTCTTATCGCAAAAGGAATGAAAAACAGAAAATACCGTTAAGTAAACACTGGTATTATTTACATGAAACTGTGAGAAAGAATCTGACTCTAAGGTTAAAAACAGAAGGCTTTAGCAAAAACCAGGGCAACACCTTCAAGTTATTCTGACCTGCACATCTGAAGTTTTAAAATGCAAAGAGATGAAGAAAAAACAAAAAAAGTGTATTTGAAAGCATGAAGTGTCTAACAGGCATTTTTAATGCCCTGCACAGGAATTCACCCCACCATCATTTCGGAGTCATTCCAGAAGGCTCTGGATAAAGGTATCGAGGTGCTGACCAACATGGCCCAGCCCGTGGAGCTCAGTGACAGGGAGACCCTGCTGAACAGCGCGACGACCTCCCTCAACTCCAAGGTACAGCTGCACTTGGACTGGCAGCTCCAGCCCAGCCAGGCCTTTCAGCTTCTCAAGTCTTAAGAAAGAGCAGCTCCATTTTCTGTACACCCCTGAGTGTGGGTTTTTGTCAGATTCTTCTTTCTTTGGTTCCGTTAGTTCTTTTACTCAAAGCCCGGATCAAGACGCAGGAGACGCTGTTTCTTCTCTAGACTTGGATGTTTGTTATTTCTTATCTAAGTTACAGCTACACAGAATGTGCTTCTAAGTTTGCAAGGTGAAAAATGGCCACAGGGTTCTTCTCCCAAGGCCTTTTGAAGGTCAGGTTATCCAATAATACAGTGCCAACAGATTTATTTTTACTTATAACCCAATAATCTGTTAACTTGACCTCTCCATTGTGGATTTTTCTGTCCAGTCACTGACTTGCTCAAACTTATGAAGAAGAAGGAAGAAAGAAGAAGTACTAGCCACCACCCGAATTCCACCATCTTGTCACCTGTATATATATATCTGTATATTACTATATCCCAAAACCTATAATTCTATACTTTCACCCAGTGATATAACACACTTCTATCAATTACACACTAACAATCTCAGTGTTATCACCTAGTTTTGGAAGCCTTTTCCAGGGCCTCAGATCAAATGCAATGTATTTTTGTGGATCTGTACTTGTCAGCTCTAAGAGATTAAAACTCTCAGAATCCAGGGTTCCAACAGGTTTTCTCCCCAGCATTGCTGCTCTGTCCTTGCCATGGAGCAGTCATTAAGAAAATGCCTTGTTAAGATACCTTTGCTTCAAAATTCTGACGTCAAACACTGAAACACAATGACAGTATTGTTCTGAAACTGCTGCTTTTCAGTGTGAAGTCTCTCACCATGTTTTCTTTACTGCTGAATCCCTTAGGTTGTGTGTCAGTATTCTAGTTTACTTTCTCCAATGAGTGTGGATGCAGTGATGAAGGTGATTGACCCAACTACAGCCAACAGTGTGGACCTCAGAGATATTAAAATTGTTAAGAAGTTGGGGTAAGAAACACCTTGTAATTAGATAGATTTTCTCTCTGTGAAATCAGTTTCCCAGAGTGCTCCAGTCACGGGTTGTGTTTGTTTGCAGAGGCACAATTGATGATTGTGAACTGGTTGAGGGACTCGTCCTGACTCAGAAGGTGGCAAATACCGGCGTAACCAGAGTGGAAAAAGCCAAAATTGGCCTCATTCAGTTCTGCTTGTCTGCTCCAAAGACAGATGTAAGTCAGGCTGTGGCTAGAGCAAAACCTCATGCTCTAGGACTTGGGACAGGGAAATGCAGTAACAAATGTTTTTTTGAGATGCTGTGGTGTCAGCTCTATGCCACAGCTAGAGCGAAGTGATGCTGGGTACTAAAAAAAATTACAGTTGGTATAAAAAAGAAAATTGTTTAAATTATGAGAAATACTGAACTGTCTCATAGTATTTTGCTGTTATGCTTACTTGTTTTCAATTACAGCATCTTAAGTTGAAGAACATGGAACATTTTGATGCTTGCTTTTAAAGTCAGCTCACAATACTTGCTATTCTCTTTTTTATTTTAAATAGATGGACAACCAGATCGTTGTTTCTGATTATGCTCAAATGGACAGAGTGCTGCGTGAGGAGAGGGCCTACATCCTGAACTTGGTGAAGCAGATCAAGAAGGCTGGGTGCAATGTGCTGCTCATTCAGAAGTCCATTCTGCGGTACGTTAATACCCAGGCACCGGCTCTCTGTGGGTGCTCAGGGGGACAGTTGGAATTGTTTGGAAAACTGAAGCCAAATGCAGTCACACTTGGCAGAGTAACAGTGACTGCACCTTTAGAAAGCATCAGCCTTGTCTGTATTTTGAGTTTGATGACATCCTTGCTTTGTACTCTGAAGAATTTGAGCCCTGGGAGCTGACTCCTTCCCTCTCATTTTCAGGGATGCTCTCAGTGACCTGGCCCTCCATTTTCTGAACAAAGTTAAGATCATGGTGGTTAAAGACATTGAAAGAGAGGACATTGAGTTTATATGTAAGGTAAGGCGGGTCATATAAATGAGCAACAGTGTTCAAAATCTACCCCAAAACTAACTGCCCAGTCAGGGACAGTTTATTGTGACATTTTCACAAGTTTCATCTTTTGACTATAATGCAGGAACAGACATTTCCCTAAAAAACATTCCTGCTCTGCTGAGCAGTCCCACTTGTATAGAAGGATTCAGGAGAGATGTAAAAGCCGCAGTCCCTTCTGCATTTTGCTGTCATATGCAAAGAGCAACATGCGGTGTACTTGCTGACTCTGCAGTCAGCCTCTGGATTAATTTTCTTTTCCCATTATTTTTTCAGACAATTGGAACTAAGCCTGTGGCTCACATTGACCAGTTCACCCCTGACATGCTGGGCTCTGCTGAGCTAGCAGAGGAGGTCAACTTAAACGGTTCTGGGAAACTAATAAAGGTGAGTGAAGGACAAAATGTTAATACCCACTTAACATCTGTCTGTTATATTAATAACTGGTAGCTTTAATGCTTTTCAGTCTGGAATTTATTACATTGAAGTACCTGCTTCTAAGCTCTGAGTAGCCACTGACTTTGGCAGTGCAGTGGTTTTGCTTGGCCAGACATCGGTGCTGTTACACAGTTTGAAAGTGCCAATGGCAGTGTCTTTTTTGTCCCAAACTTTAATTTTTTCCCCAGTGTCAGTATTTGGTTTTATGTTTTAGATTACAGGCTGCACAAACCCTGGGAAAACTGTGAGCATCGTGGTACGGGGATCCAACAAACTCGTCCTGGAGGAAGCCGAGCGCTCCATTCACGATGCCCTGTGTGTCATAAGGTGCTTAGTGAAGAAAAGGTAATGTCTCAGTGGCTAATTAATAACACATAAATCCTGATCGTGTGTGCACTTCTGGGAAGTGAGGTTTGATGGTCATTTCTGTGCTCTCAGGGCTTTGATTGCTGGTGGTGGAGCCCCGGAGATCGAGCTGGCGCTGCGGCTGAACGAGTACGCGCGGACGCTGAAGGGGATGGAGTCCTACTGTGTCCGTGCCTACGGGGACGCCCTCGAGGTCATTCCCTCCACCCTGGCTGAGAACGCGGGGCTCAATCCCATTTCCACGGTAACAGAGCTCAGAAACAGACATGCCCAAGGAGAGAAAACAGCAGGCATTAACGTCAGAAAGGTAATGAGGGGTTAGAATACCTGGGGATTAAAGGGAAAATGCTCAACCTTAGGGCTGGACGAGTGAGAGGGCAAGTTGGTGTCTCATAGTGGTAGCCTCCCTAAAATTAGCAGAGGGAAGTTACAGCTTGTTCTCTTAAGAGCTGACCCTGAGCATTGGTATTAAACACCGTACCCACAGGACATGAAACATCTCATGTCTCTACAACAGCATTTCAGCTACAATAGACCCATTTAGAATGATACATCAGTATGATCTACAGTGGAAGGTATTCATAAGTTGGGAGCAGCGCTACAGCTTCTTCTCAGTTGGCACTTCTGACCTTTCCTGTTGGCTAATTTTGACTGGATATGTCAAATGCTTGGGGGTAGAAGATGTGTGCTGTAATGCCCCTGTTGCAGATGAAAGCCCTGTGATAGTCTAGAAGTTGACGGTCCTCAGGATTCTGCTAAAAGAAAATGTGCTAAATGTGACTGTAGTCTGTCATGCACAAAGTGAAGGCTCCTTGTTCCCCTAGGGTGGCATTTCCAACATCCTGGAGGAGCTGGTCGTGCAGCCTCTGCTGGTGTCTTTGAGTGCACTGACTCTCGCGACAGAAACCGTGCGCAGTATTCTCAAGATTGATGATGTGGTGAGTGGTGCTGGCATCGTGGTTTGGGTTATTTCCTTCACAAGCACCAGCATATTGTCATTCATTTGCTGTGCTTCAAAATACTGTGTAGAGTGTTCTCAGTTTGTGTACTGCTTAAGACCATTCAGCCTTTTCATAACTGCAGCTAAAATTAAATGCTGCACCGTAAAGCAAGGAATTAGAGTCACTAAAATCCCAGATTTTTTAAACAGTTGTGATATTGTGATGTATCCTGTGTTTTCTTCTGACTGTGTGCCTTCCTTGCAGGTGAACACTCGAGGGTAAGCTGAGCAGGGAGGTGGGGACCATGGCCTCGAGCTCCTGCCCTGTAGCTGGAATATGGATTCCTCACCAAAAGCGCCTGTGTGAATTGTCTTAAACTCCACCAAGACTGATGTACTTTGATCAGGTTTAAATTTAAAAACAGTTGGTTTTCAAAAAGAAAATGCTGTTTTCTCAATAAACACGCAGTAGTCTACCTGAGTCTTTGCTCTGTAAAATTTTGTTAGAATTTGTTACATTTTGTTACATTTGCTTTTCTGTGCTCCTCTTTATCTCTGAAAAGTTTAAGGCAACTAATTAGCTGTTGTGATATATTCTAAAACCACCCTTGAAGTGCACTCTAGTAACACTCAGCTGGCTTAGAGCTGCTCCTCCCAAAGCTTTCCCTAGGGGAGTGGTGTTACTGCCCGTAATGATGCCGAGCTAGAGAGGAGGAGGAGGATGGTGAGCAGTAGGACCACATCACATTCCTTGCTCTCCTGAGGTCTGCAGTGATTCCTGATGCCATCACATGATCCAGAGTCCTACAAAGGGTGCCCTTTACTCTCTTTCTTCCCCCTGCCCCCAGACTGATTGGTTTTCCCAAAGCTGGCCGAGAAGTCAAAAGTACACTGTTCTATGATAATGCAAATGAGCTTTCCAACTTCTAATTGGAAGTTGGAAAAGCGGCGTTTTCCTGACGTTTTGAATCAACCCTTTCATCTCCATTATTATATTGAAACAACCTGATTCCTCTTTATGTTTAAAGGAGAGCGTTCTTCCATTTCTTCTCACTTTCCATTCATGATAGGTTGGAGCTGGAGCTTTTGAGTAAATTTCCACCATGGTGTTGACCTGCTGTTACTGAAATACTTTCCTGTGACTTGCCAAATAGAACAAACAGAATAACTCAAATACTAATTAATAAATTAGACAATCCATTTAGGCATTAATACTCTGCATGAATTATTCATTGCCTGTTTGAAATTGCAAATGATGCCTTACCCCACAGGGTCACATCCAACAATGATCTCTTAGTTTAGGTACTATGATTAAAGCTTTCATTTCCCATTATCACAGACTTAAAATTCTTGACAAGAATTACAATTGTGTGTAATTACATCACAAAAAGAATTTGTAATTTCACTACAGTAAATAGGTCCATCCATCGTTAATGCCTCTTTGTAGAGGCAGAATGTTCCTGCTTATCCTGATTTAGGATAGAATATTCCTAGGACAGAATGTTCCTGCTTATCCTGGTTTAGCCTTACCCTATAATTGCTTACCTGAAGTACAAACTTCAAGATGGGAAAAGCTTCTTTAATAACTTGAGGGTGCAAAAAACGTGGGCTCGCCGGTGAGAGTTACAGGTGCCGACTAAAATCCGGCAAAAAGTTACCGAAAATCGGCGCGGGCAGCGGCTGCGGGCGGGCGCGGG
>VYXC01008048.1:1134-50731 GCA_013397175.1 Platysteira castanea
TGGAAAGAGGGGAGTGGAATGGCTCAGGGTGCCACCCAGTGGGTTGCGGCTTAAACCTCGGTGCCGCCCACCAAACCGCCCTCAGACCCATCCTCTAGGGCGGGGAAATCCACCCATTGGATGGCCAGAGCCTGATTGCCATTCCTTGGCCACAGCCCAGCAGTGGGCTGACCCACCACAACACCCGCCCCGCAAGGGAAACAGCGGAGCACCAGGCAGTCCCGGCGACCATCTGCCTCGGGGGAAGCGGCGAAGCAGGGCAGGACAGGTGCGGACAGGGAAGACAGCCAGGGAAGAAGCAGGGTGGCAGAGAGAAAAAGGCGAGGGGGGGGTGGGGCCAGGCTAACCCTCCAGGTGAGCCCTGGCACCCTCCAAGAAACCCAAAGTAAACGGCCCCCAGTTGTGTCGGAGTAAACTGCTTTTATGTGCTAAAGCTCCTCCCATAGCCCGATTTCCTGGGCATTTTTTCTGGGCATCCGGGCAGCTGCCCCAGCGGCAAGTGGGGTTTGCTTGCAGCCCAATCGTGGAAGCTCTCTCTGCCCTGCTCGGCTGGCAGGCGAAGCCTCCCCGGGGACAGGGCTGCCAGCACGTATACAACCCCTATAGGAATCCTTCACCTCATGTATAACATATCTTGAGGCATAAATAAAAGTCAGAAAGACCAAAAGATTGGTCCCTCTCAGGCATGAAGAGTGGAAGAGGATGGTGACCTGTGGCATACATAAGCTACAGGACCAGCACAAGTTTTGGGTGGCACAAGGCATCACAGACAGGTCTCTGGGTTGGGAACTGCAGCATGCTGAGAGAAGCAACAGAATCCAGGCAAAAGCGGAAAGTGGGTAGAAATCCTGATGGAAAACTTTGTGCACAAGGTCTTTCTTGCTCACTTAACCCCTAGTTTGGGGAGGAAGTGCACCATTTGTCAAATCAATGTTCAGAGGTTGCTGAAGAACGCATCAGCTGAAAAGGCCTCTTTCCAAGCCATTTGCAATTTGGCTACTGCAGCTGCTTCTTTCTCAATTGGGCTTTTCCATTGCTTTCTGCAGCAATTCAGAAGCAGAGCCAGTGCCAGTTCCAGCTGTGTTAAGGAAGCTTAATGGCTGTTCTTTTTTGCTGTTTCCATGCTGTTGCGAAGGACTGCTCACTGGTGGCTTATGTTCTCAGACAACTGTTTATTTTCTTGTCATTTTCATGTCAATGGTTGAGGAAAAATGGCTCTAATAAACAGTGACAATTGTTGGTCTGGCAACAAATCCCGCTCAGCGTGTGGCCATACACATTATAGGCCCCCAAACAAACCCAGCATGCCTCCCAGAGGCTGATCCCTGTTCTCCACTGCTGAGGTGCATCAGCTCTGTAATTCTGAAACACTACTTCCTCACCCTTACTCTCCTTGAGGGTTTCTCTGTGTTCATACCATGAATTTCTGCTCACCTGGTCCTCCAGGTGAGCAAGCTGGTGAGGTGCTATTAGAGTGGAGTGTTTGTACAGATCACAGAGAACAATCAAAGTAGATGGCAGGTACATAGAAGAGAAAATGTCATTAATTTTTGCGGATTTCTCTGATTAGGTGCACACATCATGTGGGTAGCTTACAGAACAAAGTATCTCTCTGGATGTTATTAAAAGTTGAAAACAAGCTGTACACAGGAAAATCTTTGTTAGCAAAGAGTGCCCTCAGGCAGCTCAACTTCCTAATCTTGATTTTATTTATTGAACAGAACGTAAATAACATATCAGCAAGATTAAAAGGAGTGAAAAGCAGAGAAGACTCAGTTATGTGTATGCTTTATATTAAGTAATTTGTTCAGTCAACCAAAATAGAGCTGAAGGGAACTTAGACATTATTTTTTGTGCTATTTTTGAAAAATATTCATATTTTTAGACATACAGACGTGATTTAGAGAAGGGATGGAAGAACATTGTGTTCATAAAAAATAGTAACTTTTCAAGCAGTGTTGTCGGCATCCCGTGATTTTTCATTAAGATGTTAACGGGGTGTGTGGTGTCGATGGACTGAGGCCATGTTTTTCCCCCAGTGTCCCTCGTGGAGACGCTTTGGCGGTGCCTTGCTAGCACCCACGCATGCACACAGCCTCACCCGCGCTGATGGATGCAAGCAGCCACTCACACACAAAGGCTATGCACATTCCAGAGACGAAGAGGCAGGAGGGATCCTTTGCATGCAATTCCGAGGCCTTTATTGGATCCACAGTACAGACCAGGAACAAACACACTTGAAGGGGAACAGAGGCCAAGAACAAAGAACAATTGTGCACGCGGTATTACCCCGGGGTGTACCAGGGGCGGGCAGAGCATCAGTAACCAGTAATCTGAGGGCTGCGGGGTAGAG
Organism: Platysteira castanea; assembly: GCA_013397175.1. Taxonomy (NCBI): domain Eukaryota; kingdom Metazoa; phylum Chordata; class Aves; order Passeriformes; genus Platysteira; species Platysteira castanea. The sequence goes on from VYXC01008048.1 coordinate 3,488, forward strand.
GCAAGGCTGAGTGACATACCAGGGGCCAATGGAAGAGAGGAGGGGAGGGGAGGGGAGAGAGGACCAGGGGCCAGTGGGGTACTGATGAAGGGAGAACTTTCTGGCACAGTGATGTGGGGAGAGACCATTCCGTAGCAACATGTGGGGTGTAATGTGGACTTAGCCACCGCAACAAGATGTGTCCTTACTTAAGTGATGAAGTATCTAGATAAATCTCCAGACATGAAAGTGTAATTTTTGATTAAAGAGCAATAAATTCATGAAAATACGCTGCTGATTTGCATTCGTGGTCAAAGTGTAAGTCCTGCATGAGCCTGTGAAATGTGAGTGAATGGCAACTCCAGTAACCTTCAAACTTAAAAGAGAGTGGATTAAATATTGTCATAAACAACCAACAAAAAAAAAAAGTGAATTGCATGGAAAATGCGAAAGCTTTTGGGAATATCCTGCTATAAATAGAAATACTCTTGGATGTGACACATATATGTAGCCAAGATTAATACAAACACACTGAGGTTACTGGGGCATGTTGGGCCTCTAGTGTGACAGCATTAGTCGGTGATCTTTTGCTCCTATCTAAAAATTTGAGTGATAATCATAGGACAGAGGAATGACGAAACACACTTAGAAAAGTAAAATTTCTTCCATCAGAGGGAAAACTTCCTAGTGCTACAAGTGGCTGATATCTGCCTGAGGGCCAGTTAGCTCAGACTGATCGTGTTGCAAATGAACGTGTCATGGGCCCAAAACTGCTGCAGCCCAACCTAGTCTATACTGGACTTTGCCTGGTGGCCAGTGACATCCAGTGCCAGTGCTTGAAGAAGCACTGTTGCTTTAACAACAACAACAAAAAAGACAAAGACTGATAACTCTTCTCAGATGCACTAGTAGCCCTGTCAGCAGGCAGATGATAACATATTTTAAGTGAAATGCCTGGAATCTGAGTCATTTACATGTATTTTATATATATGACTTTTTTCTTTTTTTTCGGTTTTTTTACTCTGAATGGGTGAATCATATGAAATAATTTGCACTTCAGAAAACGTTACCCAGGAACCTATCACTAAGATTCTTGGAAATTTCAAATTTTGAAAATAGGGTGGCATAAGGGCTTTTCTAAACAACCATTTTTTGTCTTTCTCCATAAATATATATGTATAGTAAGACATGTATGCATTCCCTCAATCCTGTTGGTGTAGGATACAAGAAAACCTGGACCTTTGGATATAGGTGACAGAATGAAAGCCTTTTATGTTGAAGTGGGCATCTGTATCACCAATATTACAGGGAAGGGATAAAAGTCAATTGAATGTTTATGGCTGCTTTAGACAGCAGAGGAAAAGAGAATGAAGACTGTAAGTCAAGTAATTTTTTGTCATAGTGAATTAATATTCTCTTTTGCTTTGCATTACAGAGCCCTCTTTTGTAGTATGGGAGAAGTGGGTATTGACTGTCCTGGTAGATATTAAAGTGAGGAGCAACAGATTGCCATAGGAAGACTGAGAAATATGTAAGCTTTAGCTATTGGAGATCAATAATAAAATACATGTTATTTTTAAAATAATAGAAATGTAGAAATCCATTCCTGGAACATTCTAATAGCAGCATATTCTAATAGCAGCAGTAGCCTCTTGAGCAGAAGCACTGTGGCTTCTCTCTTTTCAACTATGGAACTAATTAACTGTTGCTACTTCCAATTTTTAACCTCGGACTATTGGTTCATTTCATTTTTATTCTGTCTTTAATCGTAGCACGTCCATCTCAGCTTTATGTGGCATCCAGGCTTAAAATGCTGTGAATGAGTGAAAGAGCAGGCAGGAATGCCTCCAAGCTGAGCATACCCTGTGTGAAGGTTGTTTTCTATGGAATTGCTGTAGACACCCAACAGAGACAATTAGAATATATCTACTCCAAAATACCCTCTGGTAGAGCATTGGTGACTAGCTAATTAGAGGCACTTTTACAGCCCACGGAGATAATGAGACTCTGCTGCCACCTCAATAGAAGGGCACACAATGGGCCAGAAAATTCCTTGTTGCTCAGCTTACAGAGGGCTGAAATCTGGCAAAGGACTTGCTTCCTTTTAGGGTTACGTCTTTTAATTCTCACACTCCTGGCTCATGGGCTCTACTCACTGTCATTTAGAACCTACACTATTTTCTTCTGTTGAATTTCTGCTGCACAACTGACTTAAAGAGGGATGTATCTGCCAAACTTTTTGTCTGCTGTCTCTTCTGAGTGGTCTTCTACTGTACCCCTACGATTCTTCCTTGTTATTTCAGCAACTTACTCCCGAAGTTTTATGTGTGAGCTTTGGGGCTTTTCTTCTGCTTAATTTTTGTCCTGATATATTAAATTCAAAATAAAAATTAGGGATGATTATACAAGCTGTGATTATAAATAATTGATGTTTAGCAGCTAGTAATACAGATTAATGCTTGAGACATGAGGTTTGTATCAAAGCTTGTTTATGCACTGGTCAGCTAGAATTTGGTCAGGATAGAGACTGGCTCAATCTTTGCAGGAGAGTGTTTAAGCTGTCATGAACTCCTCAGGACACTAATAAAAGGTGTGGCATGTGTCTAAAGGTGCAGAGTTGGGGACATTTTTGTTCTCTAACTCAGCAGTGAGGCCCTGGGCTCTGGTGCACCCCTGTGTAAGATGACTCCTGTGGTATCAGAGCTGATTCCCTGTCTGAGGGCCTGTATCCTACCTAGAGAATATGGAGTTAGACCCTGAAAGTATTAACAGGTACATGTTAATAAAAAGAGGTGGTGGAGGCTGAAAGCTTGCTTTTCCCACCAGCTTCTTCATGTATTACAAAATGTGTGTCTGGAGAGGCAGTACTTGCAATAAATCTAGATTGGCCCTTGGCCAGGAGAAGTTATTGAGCTCAAGGATCTGGGCTTCTCCTGAGGAAATAAAAAAGCCTCAAACTCTCGTGTTTCTAGTTGCACAGTTTACATTGAATTAAAATATGTTTCATCTATTTAGCAGTCTGAATAATAAAAGCTGTATACAGCTGCACTAGCACTGTGCTATGCATTTTAATGACAAGCTTGTGACTACACTAGAATTGTGACTGCAATTCAAATGTTTCTTAATGCAGCCCAAATATTTTATTAGGGCTTCTTTTAAGTATGCATGCCAGAGAGGGAGGGAAAAAGAAGAGTAAATAGCATTTAAGATTTTAATAATCCTTTGTTAAAGAGAGTTAATGTAAGGGAAATATGGAAATTGTATGTTTTCAGACTGACAAGCATAGTAATTTTGCCACAACATGATTAAAATTACTGTCTAAATATTTGGAGTGTCTTCTAATAAAAATATATTCAACCTGTTTTCCATGCTCAGATTAATTTGAAAGCAAAAATGACATGCAGTTCAAAAGAAGGTATTAAATCTGAAAGGACAACAATGTTCTCTCCTGGAAACCATGATTTAATATTCAGACTAAAGTCTTAAATGTTTGTGTATTTTGCCAGCTGTTTAGCAGCTTGAGGCACTTTGAATAGTTTCAACAAAATGACAGTAAGACTGGGGCAAAGTAAGATTCATTAGTGTAAAAAACAGAATAAAGTAGACAACACAAAGAGGGGGAAAAAGGAAGAAAAAAGCAAAGTAGTAAAAACTCCTTTGCTTTAGGTTGGGTTTTGTTTTTTTTAGTTTGAAAGGAGTGTGTCTGTGTAAATTGGAAAGCATTCTGCACACAAGGGAGAGCCTTTAGACTAAAAATGGATAGTTACACATGGCTTGCAGTCCTCTTAATAGTCTGTGGGAAGAGTGGCAGTTCTGTATGATGACTTTTCCTTACAAACACAATAGGCAAAAGTTATAAAAAAAACAGTTGTAGAAGTTTCAGGCTTAAAAAAATATCAGCTACTTACTGCATTACTTAAAGCTTTATCCAACTAACATTTTTTATGATAGAAATGAATGAAGTAGAAGGTGAAGTACATTTTAGTACTTCATGTGCAAACAGAGCTTTAACAACAAAGAATGGAGCCGCACCTTGACTCCACCTGTGAGACAATGTACCTGTGACTTGTGGCCTTCTGGTCTCAAGACTTGCTTAGTTTGTGAAGTGCTTTAGTGAGCATGTGAAATAAGTATTTTGAATTAAAAATTTATTGGATGGTTGCCTGCAAATACAGAATACTGGATCAGGAGAGTCACTGGCTCTTTTGTCTTACAGCTTTATGTTGTGCATTCCCTCTGATTGTGTGTAGGGTAGTTTACTTGGGCTGCTCGTTTGGCCATTGTGTCAGGTTTATCTTGTGTTGAGGAAGATCTTGGTACTTAAGTTACCAAACCGTTCAGTGAAGACTGAAAAATTTATGTCTGTAGAAAGAAAATATGAGAGCATTTGTACATTGTGGTACGGCCAGTGGAGATCCCCAGCCACCCTGGGGAGCATCAGAATAGAGTCCTCTTAGTGCAAGGGAAAGAATAATAAAAGTTGTTTAGTCTTTGTATTGCAAAGCAGCCTTAGATAAACATAATAAAATTTGCATAATTAAATCCATTCCCATCAAACTATAGAAGCTATTCCCCACTTCAGGTATTAAGACAAATTTAGAGTTCAGACTTGAGGCAATGAAAAGTTCAGGTTTAGTTTGCTCACTTAGCCTTGGAATGGTCTCTGAGGAATGTAGATTTTGGATCCCTTTGAACTAAATAGCAATTCTGTATTTAACACTTTTTATAACCGTTCCACTCCCTTTGCGTACAGAACACTGCTATACACACACACCCTCCCAGTGTTTCTATTAGGCTACAGTTACCTTTTTGATAGAGGAAAAGATGCAGCAGACTCCCGGGAGCTGTGTTCATCACAAAAAAAGCCTCACATGCACCTCCCTTGCAGCCACAGATGAGAAATGATAAGAACACCTACACACCTGTCTGTTCCTGAGTGCTCTGTTAAGATGCAGTGCAAGGAGAGCTCACTAAGTCTGAGTCTAAGGCTGCATCTGAAGACAATTCCTGGTGCTTTGGAAACATGGAGGAAACTGCCCAGGTAGTTTTAATGTGGAGGCAAATGGATAAAATGCACTGAGGGCAGCCAATATTCAGTCATCATCAGTTTTTTTACCAAGGTAGGGGAGGCCACTGCCAAGCCAGGAAAGCTCTTTGGAGCCTGTGTAGGCAGCCATCAGATGTCACTGTTGCACTGCTCAACTGGGGCTGAAGGATCGGTTCCCTAGTAAAAATTCTCTCTCTTAAGAAAGATAAATAGATTAGAACTGGGGGAGGGGGATTCCGAGTCAGATTCATCCCCGTGAATAAATTGAAGCCAGCAACCTACAGAAGATTGAAACAAGATAGGCAGGGCTTTTTCCACCAGTGTCGAAGGCAGAAGAGTCCATTAAGGCAGGGAGGCGAGCAGTTGCTTGATTGTAATGAAGGAAGAAGACTCTTCCTCAGTGACAGATCTTGGCCTGATTATTTTTAATTTTGATGGATATATGAGGGACCAAAGCTCAAAAAGCTTTACTCAAGGAAGGGAAGAGGGACTAGGCAGTGTAGAATACTTCTTTTCTTCCTATCTCAGGATGAAGGCATTTTTTTGTGCTAAATTGGAGTCTTTCCTCATCCTTCATTCATTCTTTAAGACATTGAAAATAGATCGTTTGGGCTTATTTTAGTCCCCCATGGTTACTGTATTCTTTCACTGTTTCTAACAGTGGTATACTTTGGATCATAAGCTCTTAATTTGTGTCTTGTTAACATGTGCATATTGTAATATTTTTCTGATAAATTTGATCAAAGTAGTCTATAAATGTGTTTGTGAGCAATATGTATTTTGGATCTATTAGGGAAAGAACAGATTTCCTAGTGTCATTGTAGGTCTAGCTATAAAATATGTATAGGTCTAGTGATGCAGGGAAGATCAACAGCAATGGTTAGTCGAGAAACCTATGTCAAAACTGATCCCCCATAGACTACATTGGTTTTATGTTTTGTATTTGCATAGTAACATCCAGGAGAAGAACTTAATCTCGTAGCCATAGCATACTTGTGAAAAAATAGTTTAAATTATCTTAGAAATGAGCACTATCTGTCACAAAAGTTGGTAAATAGATGCACTGAGTTATAGGGAGATATTTCTGAGTTTGTTGGTGCATCTGGTTTTATTTAACACATTAATAATCCAGAAGGTACTGTAAGCAGCATGGCAAATAAATTCACAGGTTGTATTACATTTTGGAAGAGCTGTGAGATTGGATGATAACTTAAAGATCCTGCAGTTAGAAACAGGACAGAAAATAATAAATAATGTCATCTATAAAGTATGCAAATGGAGAAACTAGTGTTTAATGTAATAAGAGAGCAATACTTCAACACGAAGGAGATGAGATAGTGGAAACAGTATGGTTTTACAGTGTGAAATGTGTGTGAAATAATGGGGACGGGATTGTCAAGGAATAGTTGCAGGGCTATTATTATATAATAAACTAGGTATAAAATAATGGTGAAGACTGAATTCGTACACTTGCTTCAACTTGCTGTGGATTTGGTAAAAGTAATTCAAAATCATTAGTATCTTCTTTTTTGAAATCTCCTATGTTACTGATGCTATTGTAAGAGTTTCGTTTTTTATGTTCAATGAGTTTTTAGCTTCTGGCATTAAATTAGGAAAAGAATTACCTCATAAGACAAGTAAAAAGAAACTGTTGATTATATTAGAGAGATGCCTCTGCCTGAATTAAGGTGCAAATGAGGCCAAAGTCAGTAGTACAGATTTTATTTAACAATAAATGTGAGGTAGGGATAGAAATAAATAGAAAAAAAGCAGGAAGTGGGGGAGAAAGAGTTACGGGGAGACAGATTTAGTAGAAAGATATCACTACTCATGGCTCCAGATGGTATCCTGTTGGTCCTCTTCTTCTGGGCTTCTCGGTGGTGGGGGTCCCACAAAGCATAGGATTCAATGGATTATTACATGTTCAGGTGTACCTGGGAATGCCCAAGCACGCCCACTGGGAGAAGTTTTACACTGTCTTTTACAACACTCTGGATCTGTTGTAACACTGTGGGTGATGTGCAGTCCTTAAGTGGAAAATGAGTCTGGGGGTGTTTTGGGGGTCTTTGATGGTTTATGACACTTTCTAAGACATGACAGCTGCCTCTCATGTCAGAGCTGAGTCTGTTTTGCTCCCTCAGAAGGGATGAATGCCCTTGGCCTACGTGGGAATGTGCATGTCCAGTGCTCAGGGGTGGGGCAGTTCGGTGGTCACAGATGAGCAGTTGCTTCTTTGCACTGTTTACTACAGTGGGCAAAGTCCTCTGGTGATCTTAAACAGTGTTTAAGGAATTTGTGATCTTTGAGTCTCTTATGGAAATTCAAGTATTTTTTTAAAAGCACCGTGTTTTTAACCTTATCTTGGTATATTTGAGTCTTAAGTTCTAAGTACTACTTTGGCAATACTGATCTCTTAGGCACATCAAAAGTTGACATCAGTTACCAAAAGTGAAGACACAGGAGAGAAGTTCAGCAAAAGTTGTTGATTAAAGAACTAGAAAGGCTGATCGAGAAAAAAATGGTAAGCTGAATAAATAATTTGCCAAAATGATGATAAAATATCTATGTAATAAATATCTGAGAACACTGAAGGATAACTAGGTTTAGAAAACATGACAGCTTGCTTAAACTATAAGTAGGAATAATGGGTGCTATGAAACAAAAAGTAAAACGAAATCAAACAGTATCAGAATAGTAAGTAAATTATTCTACATGATATAAATAACTTGAGCGTGGAAGTGGGTTTAATAATTTTTGAAATGGAGCATGGAATAAAACATGGCATGAAATCTGGAATTGGTAGGGGGATAAACCAGATAGGGCCTGTCCCATTCCTAGTACTGAGTGCAGTGCAATGGTCTAAAGCCTTTGCACTTCTGCACCATCATAATATTCACTCTGCTTTTATTGTGACATGTCATTTTTTCCTGAAAGAATAGCAAGTCTGAAAGTAGCTGATCTTGGTTACGACTACAAAATTAGGGTTGTTGTCAACAGTATGATTACAGCAGAAAGTACTCTGAAGGCTAAACTTTGAAATTTTTAATAGGAAATAGGCTTTCCAAAAGACAGATCAGAAGAGAGAGCTCCGTTGTAAAACTAAGATAATCCATGAGGCTTTGGAGCAGGTTTTAAGAAATACATACTTCAATTCAGTCTTTTCCTCTATTAGAAGCATAATTTCTGTCTGCCACGTTCAGGAGCAGATGAGGAAATCCCAGAGATTGGGTTGTGCCAGCCCTTTTCCTGCCATACTCACTTTTCCACATCAGCACTTCCTGGTCAGACTTGTAACCTGTGGTACATCAGTATGGGACTCTGGGGGTGTACCTGTCTTCCTTTATCTGTCTTTGAGAGGTCAAGACAATGTGAAGCAGCTCAAGCTACAAGTACCAAACTGCACACTGTGAGAGAGGCAGCTTGGCTATGAGGAAGTTGACTCTTGATAGCTGTCAAAGCCTGGCAAAAAACCATCTTAAATATTCCCAAGAGGGATCTTTACTACTTAATGACAATCAGGGTAGAGTATAAAACATCATAGCATACTGCATATATACCCAGGAGCATGATGGCAGGGGACAAAAGAGAATTTTTATGTTTTATTAAAAAGGAGTTCCATTTTCACACAGAACTGGAAATGTTGGCCTTGACTACATACAGTGATGCAGATAAGTGCTACCAGCAGGTTTTCCATAGGTGGCTCTAGAAGGGACAGGAGTTTTTGTATTTAATGACTTTTTAGAGTTGACAAGAGCAATAACAGTTTTTTACTTTTAATGTTCATATTTTAAAAGACTGCTTTCTGCTACATGCTGGTGACATTTTTTCTAGCCCCATCTGGAGTGTCTTAATTGGTTCTGTGCATGTTTAACTTGTTTTGCCTTCCAGTCAATTACTGGAAACTTCCCTTCCACTAATGTCCAACCGTGCGTTCTTCTCTCCATTATACCTTCAGCTACGTGTGTTCCTTCACCACATATATTCAAACTTATATTGCTAGACAGTGTTGTCTCTGATGAAAAACACAACTGCTTTTAAATGTGTCAAGTAGCCTGCTGCAAGTAGCCTGAATGTGTGTATGCATGTATAGACTAGAGGAATTCCTGGATAAATGTACAATGATTAGGAAGGAACCTTTAAATGAGTCAGAGAAGATGGCAGATGTGCATTTATAGGCTCTGATGCAGCAAAGTGCTTAAACACCTGTTTTACTTAAGAACACAGGCAGCCCAATTGACGTTAATGGGACTATTCACGCTTAAAAATAAGCACATAGATTGAAGAGTTGGATTGGAGCCAGGAATATTAACAGACAGCAGCCATGGTATTTATGAATTGTCTTTCTCTCAGACTGTAAGTTCAGTATTGTTGGATCTGGGGGGTGTTCTGGTGAGATGCTACAATCTCCTGAACCGACGCCAACAGAAAGTCACTCGGCAGCCACTGCACTCACACACACACACACACACACATGCTCTGGGTAGCTTCTGACAGGTCAATGGCAAAGAGGCAGGAAGGGTCCTTGTGTGGCATTTCCACAGCACAGGTTTATTCCAGCTCCACACATGAAGGGGAGCCAGGTACAAAGACCCTGAACAATGGAGAGTCCAGGGTGAAACATGGGAGTGGGGAAAGCATCAGGGGCAGGGGTGGTGCACAGGCAGGACCAGGGCACAGGAGCCAGTGGGAAAATCTGAGGGAGCGGCGAGGAACAAGGTCCAGTGGGAGAGTGGGGAAGGGAGAACTTTATAAGGAAGGAATGGATAAGGTATAAGGGGGCGGGGAGGCTGAGTGGGGAAGCAGAACTGGGATTACATTTCCATAACAGAACAGGGCATTCTGGGGGAGGCCTTTTTTGTCACCTTAACCTGGGGAGCATTTCTCCACTTAGGGCACCTTTTCTCCAGGGGATTCTTACAATCCCTGGTGCCATGGGCTCACTGGTCACCACACAGTATCTCTAACAGTGGGACTGCTTCTGCTTTGTGCAGCCACAGAAATAGAAGAAAGAGGAATGATGGAATAGTTCCACAGAAAGGAATTAAAAGCCACTGAATTAGAATCTTCTGCCAGACACTGAATACTTCGAGGATTGAAGACCCCACTTGAAAGTTAGGGATTTGGATCAGGCTGACCACTTGATGTAGTAACTCAAACACAGACCAGGCCTACCAAGGCCTGAAGTTTCCCTTCTATTAGCTGTACTTGTATGGTGTCAAATTAAAACATCCCATGCCAAACTTTTGTGTTTTATGTGGATCTGTCCCAAGGCTTGTAGCTGCAGAGGAAAGAAACCTCAGTTTGGTCAGAGTGGAACTTTGATGGGGTTTTTTTTGCTTTTCACCCAATGAAAAGTGCCTTTCTGACATGATATTTCTCAAAAAGCTGTAAGGCACATGTGTGCTTATGCCCTTATCTCTCTTTGCGCTAACACTGCATCTTCAGACCCACTTCTACCTACTGCTCAGTACAAATTCCTTTGGCTGTCTTGCAAGCAAAGAAAGTGATGCTGATGAATAAAACAAAAGAATTTGCTGAGTCTTCTGTCTGAAATCACACCAAGTGCTAATGGAAATGCTGTGTCTGCTTTGTTGGAGAGCAACTCAACACAGAATCTCCACTCTGTGAATCACCCATTCCCACTGATAATGAAAAGAAATACCTTTTCTTACATCCTAATAAATCTGAAGAACATTATGCAAATTGAAAAATGCACCTTTGTCAGAATGCTGTCAGGTAGCACCCTTCACTCTGGAGAACTATTTGTAAGCACAGGGAAACATCAAGAAAGTAGTAATAAATTGCTCTGGTACACTGTTCTGGCAGCCATTAATAAATCAATGTGAAGGGGAGTTCTGAAGGGCAAAATGTTGCTGTCGGTAGGTGTCCAATTTAATTTTGCTCAAAATTAATATTTCGGATATGATAAGCGAGCTGGCAGGAACAGATTTCGTGATTAATTCTATGGAGTCAAAAATGCTTTGATGGCACTTTAATAGCAGCTTCACTGATCTAAAAGTCCCTTCAACTAGCTGGTGTGCTTCAGTTCCCAAATTATATTATTAAAGCTCTTTTGTTGGTTTGTAAATAATGAAATGTTGCATATTAAAAGGTGAAGTTTATACTGCTTCTAGTTGTACCCATGTAAAGTGATGGGGACTTGACTTGGATGTATAGTGGTTTAAACAAAATCAGGTGAAGGTCAACGCTTCTGAGAAAACAACCATAAGTTATTTTGTTAGGTACCTAATTCTCTTGACTCTGCCAAGACCTTGATTTTGTGCTGGAATGAACTAGAGAAATGTTTGAAGGTTCATTAGTGCCGCGGCGTGGGGCGGTGGTGAGTGCCGCAGCCCTCTGGAACGGTCCCTGGCCAGGGGAAGCCGCTTCGGCACGGAGGGACCAGGCAAGGGGCAAGCACACGCACACTGCTGGTGGAGCGGGGAGCATTCACTCACACACGCAGGAGACAGAGCTACAGCCCATAGCAAGGAGGAGAGAAGGGCCTTCCGTGTGGGGGTCCAATGACAGGTTTATTAGGGTACCACACAGGAGCAGTCCAGCGACAGAAGACAAAATGGAGGGCAGGGCACAAGGTTTATATATGGGGTTCGGAGGGCAGGCAGAGCATCAGGGCCAATGAGTTGAGGACCAGGGGGTGGAGGAAGGGTGAGGGAACCAATGGGGGCATCAGGAAGGAGGAACAAGGGGAGAGGAGCCAATGAAGGGTACGATCAAAAAGACATTTCTAGATAGGGCACATACATGGAACAAAGAGGTGGAGAATGGTAAACCAGTAACAACCCTAGGAAATCCATACATCATAACAATTAAGGCAAGGTCTCCTGGGAGCTCACCCTATCCTGGGAGGATGTTTCTGGCTGTGGGCCATTCCACCAGCGAACCCTCTTTATCTGGGGTTTTGCTCGCCCATTCGTAGCATCCTTGGAGGATGCAACGCGTTAGTATCTACTTAGGGTGGACTGGGAAAGCTTTTAAATGTAGAATGATGTTAATAACAAATATGCATTTTGTTTAATAGTGAAGACCTTTCATCTCTGCATCTCAGGAACCTTTGTAAATGCTAATCAGTGAAGATTTGCTGTACCCTTGTCAAATTTCTTACCTAACATTTGTATGTACAAAACCATTTCTTTAATGGAGTTGTCCTTTGTATTGGACATTTGCTGATATGCCAGCTTCTGAAGGAGATTCTTCTATTAGCATTTTACTGATAGAAAAACTGAGTTACAAAAGGGCAAGTTCACATCTAAGTTAAATGCCTCCTTGAATCTGTAACTATTTTACAACCTTCTGCTGATAATTTCTCCTGTAAACCAAGACTTCTTGAATCTTGAGACAGGCGTGGTTCTAGAAATTTGTAAAAGCAAATAGGCACAAGTAGAGTGTTTGGATGTACATATGCATATTAACAGTAAGAAGATCCATTTATGCAATACAGCTGAAAAATCATGCGGATGCATAAAATGTATAAGAAAACTGATTAACTTTAGCAATGTAAATTACCCTTATGTTTATGCATTTCTTCAATTTAGAATATTCATTAAAAGCCATAGAAACAAGACATGTTGCTAGTTGTTTCCAAGAAGGTAGCACTCAACCTGATTAACTTGTATTTTGAGCATAGTGTATATATATCGGATTTATGTAGAATTTACGGTTTTGTCCCTTGTAGCAAAGTGTACACAGGATGAGTGAATGAAAGCTTATGCCAGTTTTGTTGAAAGGAACTATTTGCGTGGAGTTTACACCAGCTCGTCTATCCCCATTTTCCTCTGTTTATGTTAGAAGCTGGATTAAGCCAGGTTCAACATTGAGCCAGTAAAGTCAGCAAACACCAGTGGCAGAAGCAATGTGTGGGGCAGAGTTTCGCTCTGGGCTGCACCCAGTGTGCCTCAAATGTTTCTTGCAGTGGGAGCATTTCCTCCCTTGTGCACACCCACAGGGACATTGCTGCTGGGAGCTCTGGTCACTCTCTGGATCCTGGCTTTGGTTCAGAGGACCTGAGCCCAGCTTTGCCAGAGACTCACCAGTTTGGCTGTTCTGCTGTGCAAATACGCTGTTGCTCCTGCAGAAAGCCATTAGGAGAAAACAATGTAAACCCAGCTTTGTTTGACATCCAAACTCCAACTGTCAGTCATGGGAGAAGTATCATTAATTTCTGAGGGGCTTTCTTGTATACCTGGAAGAAAAAATGAAAGGGTGAAAATGAAAAATAAATTTTCTTATATAAATGGAGCACTTGGATTATAAACTAGCCATAATGTTCTGTTTCTGTGGCAACACAGAGGGACTGAAGGCTCTTACAGTAGTAGTTCTGTGACTCACTCCTTGAAATTAATGCAGTCTTTTAATTTGAGGCTGTTGGTTTGGCAAAAGAACTTCAGAAGCAGCACTTTGATGTCTTTTCGTAGCTGAGGAAAAGCCTTTAATTAGGTCACCTAAACTTCATTTTCTTTTAAACTGTTCACTTTCACAATTCTTTTCTCCTTTCCTTCCTTTGATGTTTGAAAATATATGCCAGTGATATTTAAGTTTATTTATTATGCACTGGCATTAAACCTTTGCTATTAACATTTACTTATATGCTTGAAAATTGATTAATTAATGAAGTGTAGAGGGAAAATTATTCATTCATGTTTCATTTAACATTCTACATGCTTGTCGTATACATATGTTGTACTCTGTAGGAGTAACAACTGTTGTGGATGTAAAAGGGTATTATGTCTCACAGCACAATGGCCTTCGTGGTCTTAATTTCACATATAGGATGAAAATTATTTTGTTTAAGCTGCTAAGAACGGATGAACTTGAGCTGAGCTGCAAAGTCAGAAACAGATCAGACTAAATTATGGGAAAATATTACATGAAGAATTCTGTAGAAGCTACTGCTGGAGTAGGTTATTGCATTATCTAACAATTCTTTCTGTAGGTTGGTTGTGAGGTTCCGAGAAGGAAGGTTTTGTTGGTGTGCTTGTTCAAACAGGCACAGTTTTGATCTGCGAGCTTACACAATTATTCTCATGCAAAGGGGGAGCAGAAGGAGTACCAAATGACCTGTCATGCAGTTAAAAGGATGGAATTCAGCCTGTGCAGTGGTACAGACCATTACCCACGCTCTGTTAATGTTCTGTATTAGCAGCCCCATACTGAGCACAGTGCTGGTTGTGGCTGGATCCTCACAGAGACAGATCCAGCTCTGGTAAATGGTGATGAATTTTTGTAATGCCAGTCTGCGAGCCATCTGATGAATGAATGAAAGAAATTAATTTGCATGAAGCATTGAGTGTCTTTTGTGCTCGATATGAGGGTCTTGGAGCTGATGAAATGGCTCCATTTGGGGGATGTTGTTTTTATGGACAATTGTTCTGCCAAACCAGCAACTGGTGGTGTTTTTAAGGAGCTGGTGCAGCAAAGCAGCTTTTCTTCCGAAGCTTTAACATGTCCACCTGTGTCTCACCTTGCAAAGGACTGTAGGGACATGTGGTACCTCATCTAGTACAGTAAAATAAATCAATTGGTATAATAAAATGATTAGGAGGAAAAAAAATGACAAGGTTGGGAGCAATAAACCAATAATTTCTATGAATATGGTGCTGTGCTGAGAAAAAAGTAGTAATTTGTCATTCTTGCAACATTTTTAGAGATGTCCTTATTTTAAGATCTTTGTTTTGTTTTTTCTGTTTTTTGAGGCAAATCCCGGTTTAAAACACAAATAAGTTATATATATAAGATCAGAATATATAAATGTGTTCCTTTTATGTTAAGAAATATGTCTCCTTGTCAGTTCACTGTTATGTGGCTGTTGTTTTTTCATCTCCTGATGTGCTGATATATCAGAAAATCAGAACTGGGTAGCTAATAGCAGAGCTTTATTATGCCGAGAACAGGCTTCTTAAGAAAGGGAGCTATTTAGGAAAAGTATGCTTGTGCATTATAGGGTATAGAAAAGAGTTATTAGTCATCTTAATGCCTCTCTTTTTTTTTTTAACAAAGCACAATTGTTCCCTGCAGAACATTCCCCTTGTTCTCTGTAGCTTTCAGTAATACAGATGGACAGAAATCCATTGTCACTGCAATGAAACAAAACTGTAACAAAGAACAGGATCACAGCACCGTGTGCTGAGATTTTAGTCAGGTGCATGTGGTGAGCAGGGAAGCATTGAAGGTTTTTGTGTCTGTAGAAGATGCAGAGACACAAAGTGAAGATGTCAGAGTGTGATCAGGAGCAAACATTGTTCTTCCAGTAGGTGTTTTTCAGGGTTTTTTTTCCCAAAGAATAATAGAGGAGCAGGGGAAGGGGGTAGTCAAATAAGAGATGAGTGACATATAACAAAAAAGATTTTATGATCTACCCTTGGGGAGACTTTTCCAGAAAAATCTGACACCTGATATATCATCTGGTGCATTCCAGAGAGGAAAAAATGTGTTCTTGGCAGTTTCTGTAAACACCTCAGAGATAAGAGCTGCCTCTGGCTCAGGTTGGCATGATGGTAGTGAGAAAGAAGGGAACATTTGCAGGGAATTTAATGTGAATTTGGTACTGAAATGCTAATGGTCTCTTTCAGTGCATCATAGGTTGAAACTGAAGACACACAGTATGTTACATTTGTTTTTCCTGTTCTCTCATGCTTTGATTAGGCTACATAAATAGAATCATATTAATTGTATGTCATCTTACCATCTGCAATTGAAATTCAAGGCTGTAGCTTGCAGCCTTTTGATTGACATGCAGAAGAGCTTCTGGTAATACCTTTTTGTAAAAGAATTTACTGTCCCTGTTTTTGCAAGAAGATCTGGTTTTCTCCCCTTTTAAAAATTTTGATAGTCCCATTTATTGATTTATTTCTACTGCTTAGGGATATTTTTTTCTACTGATGGGTAATGATTAAAAAAAGAACAAATCTCCCACACCAAAAGGTATTCCTAGTATTCCTGTTATTGATAAACTAAGATCAGGTTCAGTCCTTTACATACTGAAAAATAAATCTGTGTAATGCAAAATAAATCTGTGTAATGGAAATCTTCTTGCAGGTTTAGGATGATCATCATCATAACTTCTTCTGCCGTGAAAGAAAGTGAGTCTGGAACACACAAAAAGAAGATGGGGGAAAATTATTTTTGCATTATGTCTTTTCTAACATAGATTTTTTGATACTTATTTAGGACATGGTTTTGGAGATACAATCACTAATCAGTGAGTCTTACTGGAAGCAAGAGAAAGACTTAGATCTGTTTGTCAGTCCACACAAAGATATGGGTCAGTTCTACAAAGATGTTCTTTCTTGTAAGGTGATGGCATGGAGCTTCTGAAACTCCTGTGTGCTTGATGGATTTGTCCTCTGGATATTGACTGTCGTTCGTAGCATGCTTTTATTTGAATTTTGTGCTCTAAGGCTGAACTAAGATTAAACCTTCGTATCTGGGTTCTTGCTGACTTTTTGTGGTTTGTGCAGCCCTTCATAGCTATGCAAAATGACAGTCTGGTGCTGTGGGGTTTGATCTTCAGGGCACAAATAGGTAAAACCAGAGCATTTTTGGGCAGCTGCACTGAGTTTACACCTGTGCTAGAAAACTGTTGAGAGTTCACAAATTGAAAAAGTGTGAAAATCCCTTGGGTGTAAGATTCTGCCTAGTCAAGCATCCCGACTCTCTGCTGTCCTGTCATGAAGCCAGCATTTGTACACTGCTCAAGTGGATATGACTCTCTCCCATTCAGATTTAGTAGTAATTATGTACAGGATGTCAGAAACTTCACACAGTCTGTGTCTGCCCCAACATAAAAGACAGTAGAGAATTTAATTTGTAATCAACATTGATGTTGCTGATTTGTAGAGTGACCTTAAGTATAGATTGGCTGCCCTTCCAGAGGCTTTTAGCAGGCTTCCCTCACACTGCTGATGCCATGTCTGAGGAGGAGAACTTGCAGGTTTGTGGGTGTGGGTTGAGGAGAACCTCATCTTGCCCTGGCAGTGAGAGCTCACAGCCCAGAACCAGCCATGTCCTGGGCATCAGGAGCAGTGTGGGCAGCAGGTCAAGAGAGGGGGTTCTGCCCCTCTACTCTGCTCTGGTGAGACCCCACCTGGAGCACCGTGTCCAGCTCTGGGGCCACAGCATAAGGATGGGAAGCTCCTGGAGCAAGTCCAGAGGAGGCCATGAAGATGCTCCAAAGGCTGGAGCCCCTATGCTCTGGAGCCAGGCTGGGAAACCTGGGGGTGTTCACCTGGAGGAGAATCCAGGGAGACCTTAGAGCCTCTTCCAGTGCCTGAAGGGCCTCCAAGAGAGCTGGAGATGGACTTGGGACAAGGGCTTGGAGTGGCAGGACAAAAGAGAATGGCTTCAAACTGACAGAGGGTAGGTTTAGATGGGATATTGGGAAGGAATTCTTCCCTGTGAGGGTAGTGAGGCACTAGCACAGGGTGCCCAGAGAAGGTGCCTGATCCCTGGAAGTGTTCAAGGCCAAGTTGGATGGGGCTCTGAGCAACCAGGTCCAGTGGAAGGTGTCCCTGGCCATGGCAGGGGTTTGGAATGAGATTATCTTTAAGGTCCCTTCCAACCCAAACCACTCTATGCTATGTTACTTTGTGGTAGTCACTGTATGGCTGTGTGAATCCGTAATTTCTGGACTATTTTGATTCCTTTCATTTTTAGTGAGATTCTGTGAAATAAAGGATCAACAGTACCCTTTAGTTCATACTTGCTTTTCTTATTCCTGATAAGCTTGGACACTTGGGACCTTGTAACTAATAAACCATTGACAGCAAAGTGTAAGAGTATCTGCCCAACACAGAGGTTCTTTCATCTTTCATGAAGGATCTGTCATCTAATTGACACCTTTAGTCTGAATTTTCTGAAACCATGTTGCTCTTAATAAATGTTAACTAAGCATTAACCTGTCTTTGATCTGTACATGTTAAGGAAAAGCAAAGCCAGCATGCTGAGGAGCACTTTAAATTTGCAATAAAGTGCTCTGATTTTTGAAGAATAAAGCAGCAACACTCAGTGCCATATATCGTCAGTGGCAAAACAAGTGGCATAACTGAAGGACAGGCTCTTTTCAAGATAGGATGACTGCTGGTTCAGTCCACAGGTGGAATATAAGTCCTAGACTGTTAAGGGATGGCCGATTTTACTGGTGTGCTGAGTCACATAATCATTTAATCTTTTTCTTGATGTTTTGTGAGGTCCTGAATGTTCTGAATATCTGTTGTTTTTGCTTCCTTACCTCTTCCATCTCTCTCCATCTTACCAGTCATTTCTGTTACACAGATGTGGTTCAGTGCTCAACAAAAACAAGAGTAAGGTGTCTCTCGGAAATGTTAACTGGGTTGAAGGTAGGGTGTGTTTCTCTAGAGCAGGGAAACTTCCAGTAGCAATGGAAGTTTTTAGCTTACAATCTATTACCAGTTGTGCTTAGAAAATAGAAATGAGACCAGCTTAATCTAGCCAAATGTTGCTACAGTAGCTGTGCTGAAACATAGGATGTTGACAAACTATGCGGGACAGCTGTCTGGCAAACTGCGATTTTTTTGCTCTTTCTTGTTTCAGTTTCTTGAGAGGAATAATTTATTCCATTGCAACTCTGTTCACAGTAAAGCTTTCATAAACATGAATAATCAATGTTGCAAAATCCTGCCCTTAGTGTCATTTTAAACAGTCAAAAGGTTTTGTTATACCTGTCCTTATTACTTGGTTCTTGCAAACTGTAAAACAACTGGGCATGGAGAGAGGAATGAGAAGAGGAGAAAGGGACTCACAGTTGTGCTCTTTCGCACCAAGTAAATTTATTTGATTTTCTCTTCTGGTTAAAGTGCTGAAGAGGAAGGTAATTGTGAAGTATGACATTTAAGGGAATATGCCATCTCTGACTATTAGAAGTGTCTTGTTTTTCATAAAGATTCATTCCACTATAACCACAAAAGAGACACTTTTAATTAGACTTTTGAATTCCTTTAGGAAAAACAAATATCAATACTTAACTACTCATATGTGACTTGATAGAAAAATGCTAATGTAATTTGATTTTATTAGTGTTAATGACTCTCATTTCTTATTAATAAGAATTAAATCTAATGCAAGATTGTATGAAAAATCATTACTGCCTGCTTTCCTACCCTTATATGTAAAGCAGTTGTATGTACTTGAGGTCAGTTTTTCTCTTGTTCTTTGAAGTCAGGTGGTGCTGCTGTATTTTAGCCTAACTGGCCTGTGACAGGAGGATTTTCAAGTGGATCTAGCAGGTAGAATGTTTTAAGTGTAGTAAGTGGGTTTGGTATTCTTAGAAGTATTGCAGCAAGCACTGAGATGCTGTAAAAGAGAACAAAAAAAAACCCCTTAAATTCAAGATTTACAGGTAATCTGCACTAACCAGTCAGTGTAGTTACACTAATAAGTAGCTGTGGAAAGGTTTTTCTCTAAAAATCGTGCCAAAATTTGACCAGTGGAAGAAGGTGTTCTGATAAGTGGTAATCATGATGCAATTTTATAAAGAAGTTAGCACACTTCTGCTGCTGTCTAGACTTCACAAGTGACCTTGTTGAAAATATGAATCATCTATATCAGGTGACACATCAAAATGCTTTCTGAGAACAGCCCCAGGCTTTGGCCTTTCAAAATCCAAATCTGGACTGCTGGAACATGAGCATAAAAATTGCAAACAAGTTGTATGACTCTAGCAGCAGACTAAGGAGTAAACTATATGCCAGTTATATGCTAGCAGAGAAGATGAATAAAAATCATAGATATCTGTATAAGTATTTGGAAACATGAGTAGTATAACCACAAATTCATTAGGATGTTTAAAAATCAGGGTTCTAGATAGCTTAAAGCATAGAATAGTGTTCCTTGTGGTTCTGGAGAGAAAGACATGTAGAACAACACCCCTGTAATTCCCATTTTGTTTGTACAGACACAAATGCAAGAGGCAGAAATTAGTCACGAGGATTTTATAGCCATGTCCTCAATGTATATCCAAATCCAGGCTTTACATGTCACTGTCAAGGCAAAACCACATGAATCTTTCTCTTAAAACGAAAGCCAAACACTCTGCAAAAGAAACCCCGATAACTGTGCTCATATTTCTTTCCAACCTAATATATCTCTACTTTCAGAGCCTGCCATTACTTTTGCTGTATTTTCTTTGTGACAGAACATTGCATTCAGGCCCTTAGGCTGCCTTTCATCCTGGCATTCAATAATAATGGACAGTGTAAAGATCTGTAATCAAAAGGTAAACACTGCGGCATTGTGTACAAATAACTCTTGAGATATTTATCCTGAAAGACATCCAGGTTAACATTTTAGCTGAGGACACGAGGGAAAACCTTCCTGATGGTGGGTGAGTTCCTTTTTTTTGTTTGTTTTTGTTCTGCCTGGTGTTCAGCTGTTTCCCAAGCACACTGAGCTGTGTGAGCTTGCAGCACAGAGCTGCTGCAGCAGTGAGGCTATTTTAATGTGACAGCTCTGAAATTCACCCACTCCTGTTTTCTTCTTGTTCTTGTCCTGATGCCCCTTTAAGCAGCAGATGCTGGACAGTTCTACATGTCTAAACATGAATGTTGTACCACTTTTAGCAGTACTGGTGTCACTTAATTGCTTCTGTCCCCACAGACGTGGCAGAAGATGTAGTTAACCTGGTGTACACAGGTTTCAATTCCATGACCTGTTCCTGTTTGGCAAAAGGACTAAGCCCTATGGTATAATGTGCTTTCTGGAAGCCTATTTATCCCTGTGACCCGTGCCATTCTAGGAATTACACCCTAACTTGGTTATAGTATGAGTGGCCAAGCAGAGGAGAAAGCTGTCTAAGGAGCCAACACAAATCAAGGTAGGGTAAGGGTGGTGAAAAGCAAGAGACAGCAGTAAGTTCTTTGGTTTTGCAGAACAATAAAAATTCTGTATCAAGTGCCATGTTTTAAAGGCCATCTGAGGAGACAGACCCACTGGACTCCCTGCTACAAGCCCTGCTGACAGGCTCCAGGGCTGCTTTGGGTCTCACCTGTGCAGAAGACAGCCTGCTCTATTGCTTTGGACAGTGCCTTGTGTGTAGGAAGGTGCCATGGGGATGAGCTGCAGCCTTCCAGCAAGTCTCTTAATCAGGCACATTCCTTGCATGCTTCCACTTCTTTATCAAAAAATTTGCTTCGTGGCCATCTGGCACTCTGTGACAACATCTGTGACATTACCCTCTTCTTCATCATGTGAACTTCTGCAGGGACTCTCACAGCACCACCACTCATAGAGGCCAGTAAGGAACAGAAGTAGAAGCAGCTGCTGTGTAGTCTGGGCATTTGTGGGCCTCTGATCCCAGTTTAACTTTCGACAAAACTTTTGAGCCTTTAAAGAGACTTACAGGAACCCATAACTCCCATCAGGCTAACTTCCTAATATTTTAATATGTGCTAGGTCCCTAGAATCCAAGCAAGTGGTTTAAAATTCCTAGGTAAGTTACATATGAGCCCAGATATAAAAAGAAATTTTTATAAAATTTCTTTCTTCTCTGCTGCCCTTAAACATTGCTGAAACAAAGCCACATGAAGAAGATTGTCTCTTACTACAGAATGTATTATTATTATTCACTTGAACTTGGATTAGTTGCAAATTGAGAGAGTAAAGAAAGTGAGAATTTAAGTCTTCTTTTCCAGTCTTTATTTTGCTTCTATGTTTCTTCAGCCTTATGTGCATGATAAAGTGAGCACATAAGGCTGTACAGAGCACACTCTGTACAAAAGGTAGTTAGGCCTTATAGACAAAACACCAGGCTAACTCAGGACAAATGGAGTTGTCCCAGCTACAAACTCAGGATAGAGTTCCTAAAAGTGATTCAGCTTGGCCCCAACAGTAGCACGTGGAGCCCTGGACCTCAGTGCCCAGTGCTCTGTAAGGCCTGCTTCCATACACAGCCTGTTTCTTCAGCTTTCCAGTGCACTGTCTGATCTCTTGTACATAGCTGCTACCAGGCAGTTTCCTGCAAGTATTTCAAGATTTAGCTGATGCTTTTTGTGTCTGTAGTAATAATGTCTGTTGTGGTTTAATGCCAGCTGGCAGCTAAACACTACATAGCCACTTGCTCATTCCCCTCCTTCCCTTGTCTGGGGAGAAGAATCAAAAATAAAAGATGGGTTGAGATACTCACAGTTTAATAATTGAGACCAAAAAATTAAAGAGAAGGTATGAGGAATAAAACTCAAGAGAAGCAGGCGATGCACAGTGCATTTGCTCACCACCCATTGACAGATGTCCAGCCCATCCCCGAGCAGTGATCACCAGTTCCCAGCCAACTCCCCCAGTTTATACTCAGGATATGACATTCCGTAGTGTGGAATATCCCTCTTGCCTTATCTTCAGGTCAGCTGTCCTGGCTCTGCTCCCTCCCAGCTTGTGCACCTGTGCTGACAAGGCATAGAAACCTGAAAAATCCCTGAGTATAAGCACTACTTAGCAAAGAACAAAACATCTCTGTATTTTCAACATATTTTCACACTAAATTCAAAGCACAGCACTGTACCTGGTACTGAAAGAAAACTCACTCTATCCCAGTTGAAAACAGGATATGACCCTGGAGGAAGCAGGCTGGGCAGGGTGGAGTTCTGATGGACATGGTAATGCTGGGTCCCACCCTGGCTCTGTTCTCCCCCCGTGCTTGGCAGCTCAGCCTCCTTGTATGTGATGTGCTTATGATGAGGGGAGAGCAGGATAAATGCCCTGAGCAAGGTGGAAGCAGGGAGAGAATTGTGGTGTTCCCAGGGCTGCTCAGGAAGCAGGGTGAGAGCGCTGACATGTCATTAGCCTCTCAGGATTGTGTCTGGGGCCATCAAATCTTATTTATCACTGTTATGGCTTTCCTTTCAAGGTTTCCTTGGCTTCCTGTATCTCCTGTTTTGTTTTCTGATAAAGAACTGAAATACCATGGAGACAAACTCCTTATAAACACCAAGCAGACAGGTAGGTCAGCCAGTTTTCAGCACATTATTTTACATGACATATTGAGTGGGAGCACAGTGAAGGCTGGCAAAACATCCAGTTATACTGAAACCAATCAATTGTCTCATGCAGTGGATACAGATGATTCTCTTCATAATAAAAGAAGAATAAGCTCTCTGAGAAACCAGAAGTGACATGCTATGTGATGCATCTCTCTGTTACAATTTGAAAAATCAGATATATAATTTAATTACATTCTCTCTTTGTCTGTAGTATTTTGAACAGCAGCAACTTCAATCTGCCTTTCCATACCACATTTATACTTCTTAGTGAGAGATTACTAAGTCATCATTAATCACATCAAAGTTAACAGGACTACTTACAAATTAAAACAATACTCACTAAGAGTAAGTCTGGGTGAGTCACATTTGTATTTTTATTCTGAGGGATAAAATTAAAAACAAAAAAAGAAAAATATTTAATTCTCATGGCAACCTGTTGGTGACAGCAAAGTTACATTTAAGTGCAGCATGAATTGAAAAACAAGCAGAAATAAACCAAGCTGAGCCCTGCATATTCTCAGAGAGAGGTGGACTCAACAGATTTTCATTAAATTGCTTAATTATGTTTATATAAAAAGCACCTGGTTTCTTCTAGTTTTAAAGTGACTGTCTGACCCAGCAATGCCTTGGCTGAGTAAAACAGTGACTGCAAAGAAAATTGCAGATGGTAGGGTGGGGAGAACCCTTTTGTTTCTTTTAGGGAAGAACAAAAATTCTCAGAGAACAAGTTAAACCCCATCTTTCAAATGAAATCACTGTGTTGCCCCACTTTGTGGGCAAACGAGAGGATTGTTATCAGGTGTGGGGCCTATAATAGCACTTAAGGTTGATTAGATTTAAATCACCTGTTTCTTAAAGCCCAGGTTGGGGTAGGAAGTGTTTGCTCCTATTGTGTCTCGCACCTGAGGAGATGCAGGACCCCAGGTTCTGAGTGGGCATCTAGAACAGGAGAATTAGGTAAAGTTATTTATTTACCTAGGGCATATGTTGTAGAAAATTGTCTAAATATAGATCCAGCTAATGGATAAATGAGGTAGTAGGATTAGCTATGTATCATGTATTTACTGAAGCTGGAAAAGAGACCAAGGTCTCTTTAAAACTATTCTGGGGGAGAAATTTGCCCTCTGCCCCACTGAGTTCATTGGAGTTTAGAGAACTAAAATTGTTCATATGAGGGTTTATTGAGGCCTGAGATGTTGCCAACAATCAAACACTCAACAAATATGGTTGCTTTGGCAAGCCTGGCTTTATGATTGAGTATTGAACTATTTATAATTTCTTTAATAAAGCTCTTTTCCCCCTCTTTACCCTCTGCCACTGGCAATAATAGGCTGTTTTGTACAGACCCACTGTATCTAAGCAGGATGCTGGGAGCAAAATTCAGCTGAAACACAGCCACAAAAATGTTAATGCAAAATTTAGTGTGAATGGAAAACATCAAATTTCATAAAGCAGCAACTGAATCATGGTAGCTGACTGTAGCTTGGATTCTTCCTACCTTTCTGCAGAGAGGTGGATTGCAGTGGATGTCTTTGGAGTTAAATGTCATGAAGGAAGATGGAGGAAAATAAATAAAGAAACAGACTTGGTTTGGGATTTTTAGGTTGGTTTTTTTTTTCTGCATGTGTGTAAAGATACAATAGTGTCAGTGGTAAAAATCAAGTGATGTGCACCTTTCATTTTGTCTGATCAGCTGTAATTCTAGATTTTCATACAGATTTCCTGGAGGTGAATCATCAAGTCTGCTTAAAATATGAGAAAGCCACGTTTAGTTAAACTGCAAGCTTCCCCTAATGAAATAATCTGCCAAAATCTGGGCTGTTGTCCACAAAATGCAGAGAGGCTGAAAAACAAAGCATGCTGATTGCTAGAACAGGCCTAAATTTGCTGTCAATCAGGGCTTTTTATTTCAAGCTGGACAAAAATTTGGACATAATTTTGTAAGCGCATTACAACAAGTCTATGGCATTTCAGGAAATACAGGGTTTGTGTATTCAGGGGGTAAAAGCTTCACCCCAAATTTTGTCCTTTTTCATCATCTTTGTGCCAGTTTGAGCAGATTCAGTGATGCATTTCTCATTCCTGTGGAAATAGTATTTTCCCCCGTGTTCCCACTCTGCTGGAACATTTTGTAGTGACAAATCTACAGAAATGATTTTAAGAAATCAGGGCATCTTTGCATAACCCCATAAGCCCTATTATCACTCCCTGTCTCAGGAGGGGGGAAAAACAGCGTGAAATGCTTCAGTTTTTCTCTAAGAATGGGAGTTTCTGAAACCTTTAAGTGGGAAACCTGAGATACCAGGTTTGTCAAGCACTTTTCATGTAATAAGCTTTTTCTCAGAATTCTCAAGTGCTGAGGATGACTTACTACTTTAATTAACAACCTTTTTAAAGGGTACAAAGACTTTTCCTGTTTCCTAACTCTGACTTGCACAGTTGGTGTGTTCCTTGTGTCCCCTTCCCTCCTCCATCAGATGAACTGTTCTGCTAAAAGGCCAATTTAGTCATCATAGAGGGATTTTCATAGTCATGATGAGGTAAAGCAGAGGGTGAAGATGTAGGAGTTTGTATTTAATGGGGAACCGATTAAAGGAGGATTGATTGCTGAGTGGATAGTTCAGGCAGGCATGCACATGTAGAAGGAACATACACATATGTATATGTATGGCTTTGTCAGTGTGGTAATTGATGGAGAGAGTATAGATGTTAAACACACATCCCCTTGGAGGGCTCACTGGAATATGGATTACCAGCACATCCAGCTGCCATTTCCAGTGCCATTACACTGCCCCTCATCGTGTCCTGTTGAGATGAGACACTGCGCTGCATCACAGCACTGACACTGCACTACCCTGCAAAATGCAACAGAATCTCCTCTATTGCATTGGGAAGAGGGAAAAGAAACTTTTGCTGTCTCTCAGATTGGATGGCAAGTCTCTTATCAGCTCTTGCAGTGTTTGAAGTCGGTTGAGAGGGTAAGTGTCCATGGTTCACTCGTTCAGCATGTCTGTGCTGATAATGCAAACTAATGTGTTGTTAAAGCTCCTAGCAAGTTATTCCTCTCTGCATTGGAGCACTGTACAGGGAACTGGAGGTACATAGATAGACATGAGTTATAGGCACAAGAAGAATTATCAAGTCAATCTAAATAAAGACAATATTCATACAAGTTAGTTCCTCTTGGCAGATTCTGGCAGTGGGGAAATTGCAGATAAATGCAGATAAATGTTCTTATTATTGCATTCACTGAAGGTTAAATAGACCATTTTGCCTAATTCTTAAATTTACAGCTTTACCCCTCGATTTTGGGTCCCTGCTCCTGTAATCTAAATGATTTGGCCAGGGCTGGTGTGGCTGCTGGGGAGATTGAGGTCAAAAGAAGTGCAGAAGCAGGAAAGAAAGCCTCCACTCCTCAGTCCCACTCTGTCAGCCAACAAGGGGAAGCAGGAGTTCTGCAACTTAAGTGGTAAAAATGTGTTTGGCTGCTAGTCCGTCATAGCTGATAAATTGGAAAGCAAAGCTGTGAGCATCTCTGAGAGAAGGTAGTGGAGTTTTTTGCCTTTTGAAATGGGAATAATAAATATGATTGTTTTGCTCGAGATTGCTGGCATGTGAACAGGACTCTTTTCTTGTTCTCCATTCAGTGCTATCCTGGAGACTATAAATTAGTTTTACAATTATGTATAAAAGTTAATTCTTGTGTGTACCTGTGAGAAAGGCTCTATGAGTTACAGAAGCACAGTGGAGCTGACCATTCGGTGCAGGACATTAAACCTTGAATGGGTAAGGAATCGTGTGGATGAGGCTGTGTTCTGTGCTCCTGCTGAAGGCTGCCTGTTAGGGAGCAGAATAGGTGGGACATGAGGGAGAGGGAAGCAAAGGTAACCTGGAGGAAAAAGAAGTCATCATTTTATTCTTCATTTTTATTTGCAGAATGAAGTTGCAGAATGTGAAGCTAAGCTTGCGTGTGCTGCCAGCTGGGTGCAGCCTGGCTTCTGCTTCTGTTTCTGTCATTGATTTATCTCAGTAGAAGTTTCTGTTTCCCAGGTCCATGTTGATATTTGAGGATGTCGTGATAGTCACTGTGTGAAGATGATACTGCAAATTTTTTCTCAGTAAGAGAATCTGGAGAAGGTCTTTGGATCTAAGCAGAGCATGATTCTTCTGTGTCCTGTAATAACATCTCTGGTTGGTTTGTTTTTGTGGGATCTCAAATCCAAGAGATTAGGCAAGAGGAGTGTGGGAGTTAATTAATAGTTTGTTCTGATCTAATTTGTTTCCTCTATCTTTAATGTATCTTACTGTGATCCAGGTAATGTAAAGATTGACTTGGAAATGTCCCATTGACTGATCTGGTAAGGAGAAAACAGCACAGGAAAACGCTTTGTAAAGCAGTATAACAGCTTCAGTGGCAAGGAACAACAGGCTTGGTTCTGCTCCAGCATCTGCTAAATGAAGTAACTGAAACTCCTGTTTATTACACAGCATAAAAGAAATGGAATAATACTGTTAAGAGTGTTATCTTTGGAAAATGGCTGCACCTTACTGAAGCATGACTATAATGATAGGGAATTATGCTGCTAAAACACACCAGTTTTGTGGCACAGTCACTAAAACATATACTCTATGGCGTTCTTCATGAAGGCTTTATTGCAGATACTCTTGTATTAACATATTGTCATGAGGCCAAAATTGGCATTGTCTTTGGCTGGAGCATTCTGGAGGGAAACCACACTTTGTCCTGCTCTTTATCTAGGGCTTATAAATGAAAAAGTACTTAGTAGGATTTGTAGTCCTCATTAAACAATTGTGATACTGGATTTATCTTGTCCTATGGGTAAACGCTGCTTGTCCTCTCCATTTCTTTTCAGAGTGGTTCAGATGAAGCACTCTCAGGACACAGCAAATGCTAATGGTGGTAGGATTATATTTTGGAGGAAATGAGACAAGACTGTTTTATAACTACTTTGCTGCTTGTCATAATAACTAGCTGAGTATTGTGGGCATGAATGTGGCTGTTGGCCACTTCTGTATATTTTCTGACTCAGAATCTTACCAAGGACCAGCTATTCGCTGTTGAAATTAAAGACTCTTTGATAGTGTTCTGATAAATGTCATTTTAATGGCAGCAATCTGTTGCTGTCTGTAGCGCCAGTCCACTTCTGAAGTGTCTTCTGTCTTCTAATCTCTGTGCTGGATGCCAGGTGATACAGTAAAGATGTATCAACTTCCCATGAACTGAGAATTCCATTCATATTTGCCTATCATTACATTTTTGGGGGGAACATTTTAATGTCATGCCCTCTATTTAACCACTGCATCAGCTTTGAGGACAGATCCTCATTTAACTGCTGGAAAATAAATGATGGTGCATGTACTTAGCTGTGCATTGTTAAGGTGGTGGTTTTTGTGCTCCATGGCTTTAAACATGCAGACAAGGGTGGGGGGAATGCAGCCTGGACCCCTGGTAGCCATTCCACCGGCAGCTCAGCATCCTGCTGCAAAATGACAGGCATGCTCACTGCTCTTTCACAGAGAATAAATGATTTGGCCACTTTATTTCACTCATGAAAAATAAAGAGTGATTGCAAAAATATGGTTTCCCTATGCACACAAAGCAAGAGAGGGTTCTTTGTTTAGTACCTGATTTGCTGTAGGAAAACTTGCGTGAATGCAGGGGCTGTTACCTGGGGGAACTTGCTGGAGAAAGTTTTTGGGATGAGAATGTAAAAGCTAAAGTGTATGATGCTAGTAGGGAATGACTTACTTGTGGGAAGATGTCGTAGTTCCACTGCTGCTCTGACATTTTCACAAATCGTCTGTGTACCAGCACAGGCCAAGGAAAGCAGTGCCTGATGCTGCCATCTGCAAGTGCTGGACCCTCGAGGGTAGGAGTTGCAAGGTCATCTTGGAAAAGGAGCTATTTGTCTCCCTAATTTTTCAAAAGTAAATGTAACCCTCTCTCCATTCTCCTACACTCTCCATTTATTTTCTGTGTTTAAAAATGAACCACTTTTCCCTGCACCAGTATGTTCTGTCACCTTCAGCGCTTGGGGGACAAAATGTAAATTTTGAATTATCATGTAGTCATGATAAATGCAACTTCTTTTAAGAGCAGTGAGAGCAAGAATGGAAAAGTGTGTTACATATTTAAAAAGGCAGTTTGCCCACCCCTACCTGAGAAGTAATAGGCAAGTTCCTTGGGAATGCTTCCTTTCCCTCCTGCTCTGTAGTCTTCAGACAGGCAATACAAGATGTTGGTGATAGTTATGAATAGGTTTTGCTGCATCTTCCCATTTTTACCCACTTGCCTTGCACATGCTGATCTCTGTTACTGTCTTAAGACTCTTCTCCTTTGCACTGATCTGTTTCTTATTCCATTTCCCTTTCAGCTTTTCCTCCAGGCCTCCTTCCAGTCTTGCTTCCTGCCCCTTTCTCCTTAAATGTGAAGGCACATCAGGACAAACTGCAGGCACAGAGGAGCTTGCAGGGAATTCAGACTGACACGTTTGTCACAGAAATACCAGTACTGCCAGTTCTCTGATTTTCCCATCTTGTTCTTTTTCCATGCTAGACATGAGCTATAGCCAGTGGAAAAGCACATTAAGATATGATTTTCTGGCTTTGTGTCGCTTCATCCACTCCCACATCTTCAAAGACTTTTGTCTCTCACCTGTTTGCAAAGGGCTGCACTAACTCAGAAACTCCTGGTGAACTGTGAAGCTTTCAGACATTTCTTTTGCCACCTACAGAGACTTGAAGCATCCTAAAGTTCCTCTGGAGAAGTATTTTCACTTGGTTGATTGTTAGCCCTAGGGATGAATCGTAGCATGAATGACAGAAAATTGTGTTTACTTGTTTTCAGTGCCAGCCTCACAGTTTTCCCCATCTCTTTCCCACAACCATGGCACACAGTCCAGGAGGGTCTACTCATTTTTGGCATGTTCTGCGTCCCTGTGACCTCGTGGGGAGAAGAGGGTGTGTTGTGCTGGCAGGAGCAGCATTTCGGGTAAACCTGTGTAAGAACAAGGCATTACTAATTTCAGTGTGTATTACAAATGTCTCTCTGCATCTAATGACTATTTCATATATTCTAACCTTTATTTCATGGCCTTTATCACTATATCTTAGTGCTGAAAGAAGATTTTGGCTTTGTAAGCTTTAGATATTCATTTTTCCTGTAACTGCCTCCTCTGATTCAAGGAAAAAGAGAAATA
Organism: Platysteira castanea; assembly: GCA_013397175.1. Taxonomy (NCBI): domain Eukaryota; kingdom Metazoa; phylum Chordata; class Aves; order Passeriformes; genus Platysteira; species Platysteira castanea. The sequence continues at coordinate 33,739 of VYXC01008048.1, forward strand.
TGTAATTTTAACTAGTGCAACTCATATCACAGCCAGATTCAATATTAATGTACTAGATAGGCATACATCAAATATTGCCTTTTAATACCCTTATCAGTGCTTTTAATGCACTTCTTTGTTCTGTTCTGCAAGCTCAATATGAGGGGATTTTTAAAAAACTTTTTCTAAAAATAGGATGTTAAATGGCGTTTCCTGTTGATTCTTAGCACTTTAATAGGTGTCTGCTATCAACAGCAATGTCCTGCAGGCACCCATTGAAATCACATTGCCTACACCATTTCTTTAACTGAAACTGTGCTCATGCTTCTTATGTGGACAGGATATTAATTAAGTCAAGTCCTTGGATATCATATATGAGTCCAGGTCTCTGTAAATAGAAATGTCAGTGCTGCTGGCGATGAACTGGGTGTGAGGTCTTTTCTTTGTTGCCCACATTACATTTTGCTGTGTCCTTGGGTGGAGATAGTGGAAGTCTTTGTTTCAGTCTGTTCCCCCCAGAAATAAGCTGAGTGCTATGCAAGATTTGACAAATTTAAAAAGTATTAATCAACCTTCCTAATAGTTGCTATTCAGCTAATCACACTCAAAATGGCAAATGGTTGTAAAGATGTCAAAGAGATATGCAGAACACCCACTGTTTGAGCTCTTCCCATTCTCATTAAAATAAGCTCTTATGGCCCAGCTAGTGTAATCATGTGATAAAATACTCAAATTAAGAGCATTTAATAAAAAAACATGGTGGGGAGCTTTGTTAAAGATCTCTTTAGTGTATTTTTGCATTCATGTTGAGGACATTAGAAATAATTTAATCATTGCGTGATTATATGAATGTGAGAAATAATGGGATCATTGCCTTATCACACGTGGCTCATTATTTATTTGTCAAGCATTAAGCATCAAATCGACTTTGCTTGATACTTGAAATCAGGAAATTTAAGATGAAATTTGAAAGGAAGATTAAGAAGTAAGGTTAAACCTAAGAAGAGCAGAACTATTTTGCTTGCTAGACTTGAGTCACGCCTCCAAAAAGATCACAGAATAGATGGATAAAGTCAGTCTTAATATAATGGTGATATATTGTGGCATTAATGGCTTATGGTTTTGGACAGAGTGCTGTTTCCAGTGTCTCCACATCTTTAGTTTTCTTGAGATCCACAGCTAAAGTTACTTTGAAGTTTCCAAACAAACCTTTTTTGTATTTACTCTTCCTTTAATGAAAATATTTTCCTCTTTATATTGGTCTATAAACTGAATACTATTATATACAATCACTGGAATAAAATCCATTTTTCAGTACTTTTGGGGGGTTTTTTTAATGGTAAAATGGTTAGGACTGAGTTTCAAAAGCCCAGAGTTCAGTGAGTTGCTCTCCTTTTTCTGTAGCAGTGTGGGTATATGTGTCTATATGATGCTTTGTTTTTACTGCAGAAATATATTCTTTTGTGTGTAAGAGCAGATTCAGAGAATGGAGCTTCCAGAAACTGGATACGAAGCCCATCTGAACGGGGAGAATAGGACAAAAGATTAATCCTTTAATAGTGGCTTTGATGGAATTGTATTATTTTCCCCCAAAAGAGGAAAGAGTTTCACTTGGGTCATGAAGATTTTAACAGTGTTAGAGAAGAATGGAGATATCAGTGTTAATTATGGAGGAGTGATCCTCTGCTGATATTTCCTGGTGGATTTTTTGCTGTCTGTGTTTGAGATCTTGATTGTGAGAGAAGATGGTTAAAAAAAAAAAAAAAAGGCTTGAGGGAGAGGGAGACCTTGAATTTTGCAAACCCAGTTCCTTTTCCTCTAAATTATCTAAGAGCTCTCTGGTTTGTCTGTTCACAGATTGGACAGCTTACAAACCTACTTGGTGGTCAGTTTACAGCTCTCCAAGAGGCAGAGGGGCCTCTGCTTCACTTCTCAAGGTTCACAGAATCACAGAATCACAGAATTTCTAGGTTGGAAGAGACCTTCAAGATCATCGAGTCCAACCCGTGTTCCAACACTTCAACTAGATTATGGCACCAAGTGCCACATCCAATCTTTTTTTAAACACATCCAAGGATGGTGACTCCACCACCTCCCTGAACAAACCATTCCCCTTATCATCAGTTCTGCAGAACTCAGGGTGTCCCTTCCTCACCAGCACTGCAAGCAGGCACTGGTGTCGTGGTTTGACCCTGGCCCAATGCCAGGCACCCATGAGAGTCACTCACTCACCCTCCCCTGCCACAGCTGGGCAAAAGGAGGGAAAGGAGGAGAAAGGGTTAACAGAGGCTTCATGAGTGAGATAAGGAGAGCAGGAGAAATATTTCAAAGCAATATTGAGCAAAACAGGCTCAACCTTAGTTGCTAAGTAAAATTTATTACTAACAGAATCAGAGGAGGATAATGAGAAGTAAAATAAACCCTTAAAACACCTTCACCTCCCAGGCCCTCTCTCCTTCCCACTGACAACACAGGGAGACAGGGCAGGGGGCTTTGGTCAGTCCATCACCAAGATTCTCTTCCGCTGCTCCGGGAGAAGAGTCCTTCCCTGTGAGGCCGTGGGGTCCCTCCACGGGAGACAGTTCTCCGGGAACTTCCCAGCCTGGCTCCACTCTCACCAGCAGCAGCCAAACCGCCCCTGCTGCAGCGTGAGCCCCTCCCAGGGCACACAGTCCTCCCAAAACTGCTGCGCCCTGGGTCTCTCCCCACGGGGTGCATCCTCCAAGGCCAGGCTGCTCCAGCCTGGGAGCAGGGCCCCCTCTCCCCACCGGGTCTCCCACTGGATCACAGCCTCCTCCAGGCACCCACCCGCTCCGGCACGGGCACCTCCCCCAGGGGCTGCGGGTGGATCTCTGCATCCCCCGTGGGCCCAGGGGCTGCAGGGGCACAGCTGCTTCACCATGGGCATCACCACGGCCTGCAGAGCAACCTCGGCTCCGGGGCCTGGAGCACCTCCTGCCCCTCCTTCTCCTCTGACCTTGGTGTCGCCGTGTTGTTTCCCTCACATGTTCTCATGTCCTCCTCTTCCCTGACTAGAAGCAAAACCCCCTGTGACGTTGTTTTGATTTTCTTCTTAAATATGTCATCACAGAGGCGTTACCAGCCTCTCTCACTGGCCCAGTTCTGGCCAGCAGTATGTCCATCCTCAGAGCCATCAGCCATTGGCTCTGCTGGACATGGTGGAAGCTTCCAGCAGCTTCTCACAGGAGCTATCTCTGTGGCCCCCCAGTACCCAAAACCAGGCCCGGCCAAACCAATACACGCTGTCTGCAGTGTGTGATCAGCTGGGCTGAGCCTCAGCAATGACCTTTTCCAGAGCCATCCAAGAGCCCTGCCCCTGCTGAGCAGCCACGTATTGGGTTTGCTGCCGTGGCTTCCAGGCTGCAGCACCTTCCTTGGGCCTGCAGGTTTGCCTGGTTGCCGTAAGATGAACAGGGGTCCGTGAGGGTGTTAAGTCCCCTGCATATTTTATGCTTGCCGAATTAATCTCACTTAATACAAGCTGTCAGGCAACATTACTATAATTTATTTACATAACTTGAGGAATTTAGTTCACATTAATTTAACCTTGCAGAATGTATAACGTGTTTGTACTGCTGCCCTCAGTTTTCCTGGAGTCAGCCCTGCTCAAGTGTTTTTCAGTTTGTGATTGATTTGTCTTCCAGCTGCTAATGTGAAGGGTGAACCTAAACACTGTTGTTACAAAGATCTGATACTTGGAGCTCTCTTTATCGTTGCATTTATTGAATTAAATGAACTGCTCTGCCTTATACTTGATTCGATAAAAAATATGTTCTAATTAGACTCTTTTCCTTCTAAAGCAACACCCACGATTCTGACCTTGCTTTTTACAAAGTAAAAATCTATACTTATAAGGAGGAAATCCTATATTTTGTTCAAGCACTTTTTTTGGGTGTATTAAGAGGTTTATTTTTTTCTCATTTGAGATGGGAACCATGTCCTGCTACTTGTGTTCACAGTTAGATAGACCCCACTTCTGATGCAGTTAAAATGTTCATGTCATAAGAAAGTAGCAATGGATGGGTGCCTGCAGCTGTTGGTTCTCTCTGTGGGCAATGTTGTTATACTGTGTCTCAGTCTGAAGGTTTGTTGTCTTTTGATTTCATTTAAACAAACAAAAAGGTCAATATTGATTCTTCTGTAGCTTCCCCCCTTCCCAGTTGTCTGCAAAAACACTCATTGTGTATTGGGGTTTGTGCCAAATCTAAGAGAAAACTCAGATCCTCCTGCTCGCCAGCTTGTTTGTATTTTGACATGATGTGTAAGTTCTATAGGTTATAGAGTTGGAATTGCTATTACATTTAAAACTAAAATAAAACACACTTTTATAATTTATGAAGGACAAGCATGAGAAAATTGGCCTGTTGCCATACTGTCTTAGGTGTGGTCTTTTGAGATGTAGGATTTATCCCCTAAAAAAGAAGCTTGATTTGGAGAAACAAAAATGAACTTGATTTTTAAGGTGTGAGAGCAATAGGTGGTGGCTTGTGCAGGAAATCTGTTCCTTGTTTCTGCTTTTAGGGGTCATGAGGGGGAAAGGGACAGGAATATATATTCAGGGTGCCCTAGTGTCAGTGCCCAATAAAAGAGATGGGACTATCATGCTAAAAGCAATTTATTACTAGAAAAATAATAAATCAGATAAGTCTCAGAGGTCATGGATTTAGGGTAGCAAATCGTCCATAGCTGAGAAGATAGTCATGAGCTTTCCAGTTACATGGCAATATATAACTTTCTAGCCCAATGGACAGTTAACACGAAGCTTTGTTTTGATTTTATAACCTATCACCTTTAGTACTTTCTACTGCATGGGCTGTGCCATGAAGGGCAAGGAGCCAGCGTGAGAGGGTGGCTCGGCGGGGCCCGGCTCGGCAGGGCCAAGCGCGAGGAGGACAAGCAGAGACAGCCCCGAGGGGAGCCACAGCGTGCCGGCACGGGCGGCCCCGACGCGGCCATGGCAGCGGGAGCTGGAGCGGTGAGCGGGTGCGGGACCATGACCGAGCCCGGCGCGGACGGAGGCACTGGAGCGAGCACGACGGGGCCGGCGGGATGGAACAACCCAAGAAGCCCCAACGCGGAAAAGGCTGCAGAGGCTGCCGGAAACTGCAGCATGGCACCATCGCAAAAGGCACGAACCAACAGCGAAAAGAGCAAATCGGAAACAGCATAAACAACACAGAGACAAAAGGGTTATTTCAATGACGGTTTTGGGGACCGTGATATGGTATAATGTCAGAAAAAATTATGGATTTATAAAAAGAAATGACACAGGGGAAGATGTCTTCATTCATAGAACTGCCATTAAGAAAAATAACCCTGGAAAATACCTGCAGAGCATGGGGAATGGGGAAATTGTAAAATTTGGTATTGTACTAACTTGGAGGGGACTGCAGGCAGCACAGGTGACAGGGCCTGGGGGTATTCCAGTCCAAGGAAGTGAATATGCAAAAAATTGCAGTTATTCTAAACAATATCCTTCCCTGCGGCCTCCCTACCTCCACTCTACCCTTCTCTTTTTTCTATACCCAAACTGGCCCCATCCTGTTATCCCAAATTTATTCCTAATCCCTTTTTCACCCCATGGTTTCCCTATGCAACTCCCTTTCCCCACAATTCCCCTCCAATGACCAGAGGTGAATAAAAAGGGGGAGGGAAGAGATTAACTCTCATTGTTTAAAGTTCTAACAGGAACAAATGAAGGAGACCCTCTCCTGCCTCTATTTCCATACCAAGTGTGTTCAGAAAGCCTCCATCTCTCTTCTGCCAGCTCTGGAATGCTCCAGAAAAATTCTGTTTGAACGCTGGGGACTCCAAGGGGTGGATTGCATTCTTTTGAAACTGTTTTTGTGATTGTGTGTCAATTCAGTTGTTTCAATTGATGTGCTTTTAAACCCTTGAGAGAAACCTTCTTATTAAAACAAAAGGGTGAGGTGTGGACGTGCCCCTGGTGGAGGATGGGCATTGGGAGTGGAAGCATGGTCGGGTTACCCGGGGTTTCCAAGCTCCCTGATGCTATTGTGTCTAAATCCTGTTCCTCATTGGTCTTTTCAAATGTAACTCCGTCCAGAGAATTCTGTACTTAAGGGGGTGTTCACATGATTTGGGGAGTTGTTGTAGTCAGTCTGTGCCAGGCCCAGCCATGAGGCTGTGAGAAAATAAAGAGCATCCATGAACATCTATCAAGATTATTGTTACTAATTCTTTCTACGGGCCAAGCTGTTTTCAGGGAAGGTTGCAGGCTATCCCCACTGCAACATAACTATAGAAACATAGGTTTATAATTTCTCTGCTTAATGTCTTTATAATCATTACATCAACCCAAGCTCTTTCCAAGGCTGTAAATCAAACTTATTAGTGTCTTTTAAAGTTTCTACTTTCTTGTTTCCCACATCTCCCCCACCCTTTTCACTAAAAAAAAACTCCATTAGTAGACCTGTCAATCATCCGTTGCATATATTGAAGCAAACAAGACACTATTATTAATATTATTATTATAACTACTAAAATGTATAGACCTGTTGTAAAACATTTCTTTAACCATTGTGTTAAATCCCATCTACTAAACAAATCAGCCAGCCAGGTTCCATCATCAATTCTTATTTTTGATACACCCTCCTTAAGTTGTTGAATACTCTTATGAATAGACTCTGAATGATCAGACAGATTCATACAGCACATTTCTTCAAAGTCTTCACATCCATGTCCATGTGTTAACAAAAGAAAATCAATTGCTGCTCTATTTTGCAAAGTTGCATGCGTCACATCTTAGACATCTGTTAAGAAGCCACTCAACGCAAGGGACGTAGCATTAGATTGTTTACTCAGCCAACATCCCAACTGATCTAACTGCTTTAATGCGACTCCTGAAGCAAGTGGTGGCAAGAAAAGAGATGCTGCAAACCTTTTTCCAAAACTCCAGGGGTTAAAATCATCTTTACATTCTGGTCCGTATTGATGGATAAAAGACCTGTTTCCTCTGTGTCTCATACTGGCAATCATCTTCATATTAGCAATAAGCAATGTAAGTTTTCCTAAAGTGCACGGACCACCCTTAATATTTGAAAGAATAGCAGACCATGCTCTGTCTCCACAAATGGAAAATATCCCTGGTGGCAACTGAAGAGGAACAGAGCTAGATGTGGATGAAATTACAGAAGTAACATTACACCACAAGGTTTGATTCTTGTATACAGGGTGATGTGGAGAAACATCTTTCGCTGTTGATAGATCTTTAACTTAGTGGAATACAACAGATCTTTCCCTGTGTAATTAAACTTAATACAGAATTGTACTTTCACAGAACTACAGAGTTCTAACTCTTGAGGTTCAATGGATGCTTCAGGGAGATAGGGCGTCCACCATTCCCATGTATCTACTGGAGTATAGTATTCCCATACCTTTGACCCAAAGTGTACACCTCTTACAGCTCTATCGACATTTTCTGGTGTAGGCCAAATCTCCACTGGTACACTGATGAAACAAGTTGAGAATGGATTTTCTGGAGTAGTAGTGGATAAGCACAAAATATCTAAACCAGAAACATCAGCTAAAGTCACCCAAACATTGGTTCTAGGCTGGCTAATTGGCAAAACTACACTACTAGAAGCAAACACAAACAAAGCAAAAAACAAACTTAACATCTGATTAAATTCCATGTTTCTTTAAAGTTATCTTTTGGCAAAAGACTCTTTTCTTAAATTTTACTTTTCAAGCAAACCTTTAAGAATATTCTTTATATCTTCCCAATCTTGTTTAAACATCACTTAATGATGAAGTACAAAGGTACTTTGTGTCTTCTTTAAAATTTAGGGAGGTGAGGGTTAATTTCCTCTTTGCAGCTTGCTATGATCAAAAGATCAGTGACTGCAGTTTTTGTTAAATTTAGGGATATAACACAAATATACCACACTTCTGCCAGAAGAACTCTATGATATTCCCGTTTTTCACATTCTTTACATTGACATGGAACCCAAAGTTCACAGTTTTGCAATAAGGACAAGAGATTCCAGGGATGAGTTGTAATCTCTGTGTAGTTCATGTCTGTGTGCTTTCTTCTTTGCTTGTGGGGTTGTTGATGTGTTTCTGTGCATAGAATGGTTTCACGTTCTTCGCAGGAAACCACCTGGGTCCTGTACCTGTGGAAACACAAGCAAATCCTTTTCCCCAAGTTATTAGAGGAAATGGACCTTCAATTTGTCCTGTCTCTGGATTTCTAATTAGAACGAAAGGATTTTTTAAAAATTTTGCATTGGTACTATTAGAAAAATGCCTAAATATTGGAGGATCAGGCTCTGCAGAGGAACTGTTCAAAAAATTATAAACATATAAGGCTTTACTCAATTGCATCTGTGGTGTTGCCTGTGCTATATCTCCTTTTTGCTGATCTAAAATACGTTTTAGAGAATGATGTGTCCTTTCAACAATTGCCTGACTCGTGGGAGAATAAGGAATACCAAAAGTGTGACAAACACCCCAGTTCATTAAAAATGTGGCTAATTTTTGAGCTGTATACATGGGACCATTATCTGTCTTTATTTCTTGAGATACTCCTAGAGAAGCAAATGCTTGCAAAAAATGCTGACATGCATGACTTGCTGTTCCTCCTGTGTGTACAGAAGCAACAACTGCATTGGAAAATGTATCCACTGACAGATGGTTATTTTTTATATTTTCCAAAATATGAGTATTTGGTAATATCTGTTTACTACAATTCCAAACTCTGAAATCCTCAAGGGTTGACTGCTCCTGTGGAAACAGGGGGCTGCACCAGTTGGCAGTCTGGGCAGGTATTTATGATAGATTTAGCCTGATCTCTGGAAAGACTAAACATTCTCATGAGAGCTTGAGCATTCTGATGAAAAAATGTGTGACTCGGTTTCGCCTGTTCAAAAATACTAGGTAGGGTGTTTACTATGGCTACTGTTAGCTTGTCAGCTCTGGAATTGCCTTCTGTCAGAAATCCTGGAAGTGATGAATGAGCCCTAATATGGGAAACAAAATACTGATTAATTCTACTTTGCATAATTTTAAAAAGATAGCAACACAGATTATCATTGCTAATATCCTTCAAAACTGATCCTTCTGTTCTCGTAACTATGTTAGCAACATAAGCTGAATCTGTAATCAAATTAAAAGGTTCTTGAAAAAGCTGAAATACTCTGACCACAGCTGCAAGTTCTACCACTTGTGTTGAACCTTCTACTGTTTGGATATCTGATTTCCATACATTAGTTTCTGGGTCTTGCCATACAATTACTGACTTATGTGTCTTGCCTGACCCATCAGTAAATGGTGTTACAGCATTTAAAGGCACTTCACTTAACATGGGTTTTTCTCCAAAACTTAACTTTGCCTGTAGTAACTTGTGACTAGGAAAATGAATAGAGCAGATGCCTGGGTAATTTAATAATGCAATTTGCAGATCTTCTGATATTTGTAATCCCCAATCAAAATACTGTTTCTTCAAAGGTAAATAAATTACTGCAAAATCTTTGCCTGTCATGGCTAGCAACCTTGTTCTACCTCTGATTATAATTTGTCCTAACATCTCCATTGTCATGAAGATTGTTTTTGGAGACCTGTAAGGTAAAAAGACTGATTCTATTATTAGTAGAAAATCTTTTGCAGAAGCATCCCATTAAAATATGAGACCATAAAGCTGCATTTTTCCTCCTAACACTGCAAGAAAAAATGGTTGTGATGCAATACAACGATGTGCTTGTCTTTTCTGAAATGCTTCTGCCACTCTGTCAAGAGCCTTTTGAGCTTCAAGCGTGAGAGTTCTTGGAGACATAATGTCACAGTCCCTTCTTAGCAAGTCAAAAAGCAGGGAAAGTTCATCATTTGTGAGCCCAAAGACAGATCTAACCCAACCTATTTCTCCCAGAAGCTGTTGCAAATCCCGTAAGGTATTAATTTTGATTTGAAGATGTATTTTCTGTGGCATTATTGCTTGTTCTGTCATTTCCCATCCCAAATATTTCCACAGTGGAGTTTCCTGTATTTTTGATGTAGAAATCTCAAGTCCAGCATTTTGAATTTCTTTAACAACACTGTCATGAGCTTCTTCCATCTCTTTTTGTGTTGGTGCTGAAATCGGCAGATCATTCATGTAGTGTAGAATCTTTACTTGAGGATGTTTTTGTCTAGCTGGAGATAGCGCTTTTGCCACAAACCATTAAATTACAGTAGGTAAAGCCTTCATTCTCTGAGGAAGCACAATCCAATGCTACCTTAGCAGTGGTTCCTCTCTATTCGTACTTGGAACAGAAGATGCAAAACGTGGAGCATCATCTGAATGGAGTGGAATAATAAAAAAAAGAGTCTTTTAAATCGATGATAACTAGAGACCAGTCTCTTGGGATCATAGAAAGAGAAGGAAGTCCTTTATTTGTGTATAGGCACCTTGAGGACTATCCACAGGTTCAACCTGCAAAAGTGCCTTTCTGGCTGCATCTTTGATATCACCAAGGACCCCTCTCGCCAGGTCTGCTTGACACTCTGGCCTGTTATGAGGTGGGTTCCCTGTCAGGTGTGCAAGCATGAGGGCTGCGTTGGGACCTCCTACATAACTCTCCAGGAGTTTTTTGAGGAGTCTGCACCATCTTAAGTCCTACGGCATATACTGTGAATCCATCAAAATCATTGAAGCAATATTTTTACAGTCAAAAGGTATCAAGTCCAAAAGATTAGAAGTCCCTTTAATAACTGCTTGAAATAGGGAGAGCCTAAACCAGAGTCCTTTATTGCCTTCCACAAATCTTTAGTATCATCATGCAAGATAGCCTCCCATCTGAGGTTAGCCCCTGCTCTCCCATATTTTACCAGCATTGCTAGGAGCAGTTTACGAGTTAAGATAAGATTGCCCTCCTTAATCACTTTATGATAGATAGCATTCTAATCTGCCAGAGAGGACTGTATTTCCTTCTTTCCAGGATTCCTTTCTTTGTGAGAAGAAAAGGAATTCTTCATTTTGGCAGATGGAAGCCAATTTATATCTTGCAGGTTTAAATCAAATTCATCTTCCGATGTAGAACATTCATTTTGAATCTGCATCTCTCCTCTCGGATTGAGCTTGCCCCTTCCTTCTGGGCAAGCTTCTCCTCCTTCTTCTGGGCAGGCATTTCCCCCCGCTGTGGGTGCAATGTTGTAAACAGCGAAGGTGGCACCTGGGAGGCAGCTGGGCCGTGAATGTGTAAAGATGGTTGCTGGTGCTGCAGTGTTAGGATTCTAGAGATACACGTGTCCGTACAAGTATCACTAAATATCTCAATTAGCACATGGCATGTAGGAAGTAGAGAAACCGCAACTTTATCCCTTTGAGTAGCAAGGTCAAAAAGCCGAAAACCAACAGCGTCCCAGACAGATTTATGCAGCGAAGTGTTTATGTTAACCTCTGGGAAGTTCTTAAGCACCCAGAGCAGTAAATCTTTCAGCTCCTGCTTTGGAACTGACTTAGAATGTAACTTAATCGAAGTCTTTAACTTAGTATAAACATCTCTTTGTTCTTTTAAGATACTTTTTCTGATCTTGCGTTCCCTGATCCTCACCTGCCTCAGCTTGCTAGGTGATTCTTCTACGAGACCTCAATGCAACGTCGCCCGCAACATCGGTTTGAGCTTCCTTTCAGCTTAAGATTAGGTTCTCGATCATCTTTCCTTTCAGGGTATGAATTATCCTCACATCGATCAGGGCGGCTACCGACCTTTCCTTCCGTAATCGCCTCATGGAAGCACCATATTGTCGGTGCCCAATAAAGGAGATGGGACTATATTGCTAAAAGCGATTTATTACTAGAAAAATAATAAATCAGATAAGTCTCAGAGGTTGTGGATTTCGAGTAGTAAATCGTCCATCGCTAAGAAGATAGTCACAAGTTTTCAGGTTACATGGCAATATATAACTTTCTAGCCCAATGGACAGTTAACACGAAGTTTTGGTTTGACTTTATAACCTATCACCTTTAGCACTTCTACTGCATTATATCTGTCTTTCATCCAATAGCTTGTCAAGGCACGTACACACTTATACTTCTATTATAACATCTAAATTCTTAACTTAAACTATGAAATCACATTACTGTGCTTAAATATCCTCCACCATATTATCTAATACAGTCTCTTATTAACTTAAAGCATACTCTTACTTATAGCTATAGAAACATAGGTTTATCATTTCGCTGCTTAATGTCTGTATACTTTTATCCTTACATCAACCCAAGCTCTTTCTAAGGCTGTAAATCAAACTTATTAGTATCTGTGGATGTTTCTACTTTCCTGTTTCACACACCCTAGTTACCAAAGGAGTGACTCAAAGTAGGACTGATAGAGCACCTCCTTTCCAGAACAGAAAATCCCATCACCTCACTGAGGTCTGTGGTTATCAAATTCACCTTCTCTGAGGTGCACACTGAGGAGGGAAGGTCCATTTTAATGAAACCAAGAGGTGGCTTGAAGCTCAGAAGGCTTCTCGTAAGGGAATAATACTCTCACTGCAACAATAAAAATGAGAACTCACATCTGTACAGGTCCCATATATCTCAAAAACCTGAAAAAGAGCCCATTTCTGACAACACCTTGGCTCTTCTTGCCTCTGGGCAGGACTCTTTGCTCTCTCTTCCAGATCCCTGTACCTCTGATAGCAAGGAGCTGGCTCTAAGGCAAGAAACCAAACTTTCTTGAAATGGAAGAAACAAGAAAGCTGATTAGCTTTTGCACAAATCAGTGTCACTGTAATAAAATTGTATGCATTCCCATGAAAGAAATATTTTATTTTTTGTCCCTTTGTTGGATAGGGGAGAGGCCAGTTCCTGCTTTCATTTATGTCATGAGCAGAGTTGTTTGTCCAGAAGAAATTTGCCTCTGATGTAGAATTATATGTGAGACACCTTTTAATGACTCAGCAATGAAGCTAACCTGTTTTTTCAGAATTTTACAGTCAGATTGTTCCTTGCCACAGGAAAAGAGGGAATGGAACTATTTTTGCCCTTGTTATCTGAGCCACATTGTCTTTTTCTCCATGCCATCCTTTCCCCCTTCCCACTGGTAGCAAGTTCAAGGAGAAGCCCAGGCATTCAGAGCAGGCTGAAGGTTTTGCCTTAAAACCATCTGATCTGTTTTATGGAGGCGGAGGAGGAAGATTAAGAGGCAGCGTCTCCCTCAAACTGCTGAGTGCCAAGGTTTCCTCAGGCCTTCCCCTGCTGCTATCACAGCCCCATCTTGGTGGTGCTCCCCTAGGGGAAGACAAAGTGTCAAGGCAGAAAAACCATTCCAGTATACAAGTAAGTGTCTTTTCTTGTTGAAGAGAAATGAAAACTCTTTTCTGATTTTGGACCAGCACCTGAATTCTGAGGGAGAAGAATACTTTATTAAAAGGGCAAACAGACCCCAGTGGAGGGGCAGATAGGATGCAGTTTCACAGCAGCTCTGCTGGGGTCAATGGCACTGCAGAAGTGCTCTGTTTGATGGCATGCCCCATAAAGCTTAGCACTGGGGAAGGAAATGACATTGCAGGAGAGAGATTTATGTTTGCAATTCCTTAAAGCAATTTTATTGTGTTCTTGGTGGGTTTTACCATATTGGTTTAGTTGCACCCACTGCAGTTCATGGAAATTTCCTTTAGTAGCAGAAATATTGCCACAACTTTGTTTCTTGCAAGTCACTTGTCAGGAAAGATTAATGAAGCTTCTGCTCATCAGGATAGCACTTAAGTGCTTAGTTATCCAAAGGTGCCCTGCACAATAATTTTGAATTTCCTCTTTGTTTCATTTCCCTGTCTGTTCAATTCTGCTTTGTAAGTGTCTGAGTTCATTTTCATTATTTCTTTGTCTGTTCCAGTTAAAATCTTGATTTTCTGTATGTCTTCTGCAGTTCTCTAGAGCATTATTTAACACCAGAATGAAGGGAGTGCTTGCCACAGCTGCTGGAGAACAGGCTGCTGTTCTTTACCTTCTCCTAATGGCCTAAAACCTTTAGCAGGATGTGCCCCAGCTCTTCTCTGCACACATCTGTGTGTACTGTGTAGCTCTTAGGGTAAACCTCATCGTTTTTCTTTCAGCTTTTCATGTGTAAATTCATTTAGAGCACGTTAGTTACATATGTAACTCATGCTAATGATGTCATGTTGTCCTCATGCAAAATTTGAAGTTCATAATATTCTTTTATTTATTAGAAGAGTGGAAAATCCTCCTTTCTGTACAGTAGTCCCTTGTTTATTTTAAGTGTAATGGAAATATAGATTTATTGGCATACAAATGTACTGTGCCATTTATAAGTAGATATTTTGCAACATCTCTGATTTTACTAGGAAGGCACTGTTGTCTCTGCTGAGCAAAGGAAAGATGGACTTGAAGTTCTTTGCATAGTTCTTGAAATCTAAAAGACTTTCCACAAAAAGAGTTCTTGTGAGAAGCCTGTTGTGTTAGGTGCTGGGAGCCTTGTCCTGCTGTCAGCTGAGAAATCAACCCAGGGAAGTGAGCAGTTCTAGGAAATAACATGATGTTTCCTGAAATACTATGTAGCTCTCACATCTTATGCCAGTATGTGTAGGATCAGTTTTCCTGCTGCTCCATTCTGCAGTTTTGCGCTGAAATCATCTAGAGTATAGAACTTGAATTTTTAAATTGGTTTTTTTAAGAGCCATATTGACAAGGGGCTGGGATTTAAATAACTAGAAGGAAAAAAAAAACCCAAGGGGCTTGTTCAGATTTTGGGCAAAGAAGTATTTTGAAAGGATGAAATTGTTAAGGAGGCCAGCTTTGAGGAAGTTGCCATTTGTAGAAATTGTTTATTGGTAGGTTTTATGGCTTTAACTATGCTCTACAGGCTTAAAATTATTTTCTTCATAAAAGTTTTTAGCTTTCATTCAGAACTAGGACATGCAAATCACCAGGGCCGATTAGTCAGCAAAGCACGATAGATACAGGTTGAGAATAGAAGTTATGAGTGTTAAGAGAATACAATACCTTTGTTCAAATATTTAAACTGTAAAACTTAAGGACAGGAGTTCTTCTCCTGGATGTAAAGGAGGCTGGAAAAGGCAGCATTTGGGTAAGGACTGCCATGGAGAAACTCAGGCTTTTGAGATCTGCCTGGTTGAGACTGACTAAGGGAAGCAAATGTTCCTCCTGTTGAGGGAACAGTAATGGGGCAAGTGTACCAGTAAAGAGGGGCCTGTGGGGCAGGCGGGGTGGCACTGCCCAAGCTTTGTGTTTGATTTTTAGACATTAGGGGGCAGGGAAGAGTTTTATAGCTTTCAGTTTTTGTCATAAGCATTTTTTAAAAGTGTGATAGAATTCAAGGTGTGGACTTGAAGATGAAAACAGCCACAGAGGTTTCAAAATTCAGCCCATTTGCCCAGCATGGAGTGAGGTGCCTTGGCTTTTTTCTGTGACAGAGGTACAACTGATCCACTATCTCTATGAATCCTTCAGACTGCATCCCTGTCCAGTTTGACCACTGAGATACTGTGACGCTCTGCTTGAAACCTGCATCTTGTATTGATTATTTCTTTCTCTTTCCCCCCTCTCCTTTGGAGGGAAGATAGTAGCACTTCAAGGAAGTAGGAAATCAAATCCAGAGACAGGATAGGAGATGAGCTGTTAGAATTTGATGATAATAGCTGGCACAGAGGGGAGTGAAGATAAGCTTTTTCTAAGAATAATGGAAAAATATATATATATACATATCTATATATATATCTAAGCAAGCAATAAACTGATGATGGTATAGTCTAGTAATGTCCAGAAGGCAATTCTCATATATGTTTCATTTCTATTTATATCTTTTTATGATAAAAAAGTAACTGCTCCTGCATACTACTTGTTGCATCTGTTCTTGAATCCTGTCTTAATTTAAGTCTCCAAATTTGCTTCTATGTGGAGGTTGGTACCAGATCAGGATTTAAAAGAAAAAGCTCTTTAAGGTGGACATAGTTTAGTGAATAATAGCTCCTTTTTCTCTAGTTTCATCTTAATTAGGAGTGGCTGCTGTCTTTATAAGCATGTGATTTTGTAACATTTACCTGATTATTTCGTCATGTCTTTACTATTGCAGAGGAAAAGGAGTCGAGGGCAGTCTAGATGGAAGTGAGCTCTTGCACTGATACTGGCAGTCTGATGTAACTTCCTTGGATTTGCTTCCCAAGCGAACCAAGGTACATTCTTAAATGTTAGGTGTTATGAGTCTTGTGTTCTCTTTCCCTTCAAAGACTGACTGTTGAGGACACGTGGAGTGTTGTGTGGCAGTTACTTGCAGGTAGAATACTGCTTTTCAAGATGATGTCATAGCTCTGTATGCTATGAGGACATTATTTTTTTTTTATGAGGAATGGATTATTCTCTGTAGAAAACATAAAAGCTGACGTGGGATTTATTTTCTAAAGAGCTAATATAAATGAAATGCCTAAATAAGGCTGTACTTTTAAAGTATGATGAAGTATAAGGCTATCCTTTTCCTGCTGACTGCCTCTTCAGCAGCTTTTTCTTTCAGTTAGGAAAAAAAAAGAGAGAAATTTCTCTTTTGTTTTTACCTACTGCTCCGTATGCTGATTTCTAGTTTGGGAACACAAGTGAGGACATCATCTGTGTCTTACTTCTCCTTTTTCCTGGGGTTGTCAAAGCGGGTCTTGCCTGGGTAAAGATTATATTTAACAAGAATCAGTCTCCAATGTTGCAGTCCAGTTAAAGCCTGCATCCTCCCTGAAGACAGCTTTGTCGGTAGAAAGAATCAGGAATAATATTTTTGGTAGATATTCATGGATGTTTTATTTCTCTGACCGCATGGCAGCCAGGTCGGGCCCAGACCAACCGCATGGCCACCAGGTCCGGCAGGAGCTCTGCCCCGAAGACCCAGGAATCACGGGACAACCACAATTTTTGGGATGGGGAAAACACCTATAACCAATAAGGAACAGGAGAACATCAGGGAGCCTGGAAACCCCATGTAACCATGCTTCAGCTTCCATGTCCCATCCCCCAGGGGGGGCACCTCAACAT
>VYXC01008049.1:0-58649 GCA_013397175.1 Platysteira castanea
CTTAACATATAGAAAATATAATAAGGTCTTCCTGAAAGTTCCTATCTGTAATACAAAGACCAAATAATATAATTATATATAATATGGAAATACTTTTAAACACATAGAAAATTAATGTATTGAACCTTTGGTCATCCTAAAGGTCATACTCAGCTAATGTCAATTCCCAGTGACTACTGAGGACATGGATTAAATCCACAGAGTGTTGGAGCATTGGGTGGAAACAACTAGACTTCCCTACTACACATCTAAAAGGATTCCTTAGTCTCCCTAGCCTGGCTATAAAAAAAATCAGGAATTTTTAATGGTACAGTAATCTATAGCAATTATTTTTTTTCCATGGAAGCTAAAAATCACCCTCACAAACTGTTTCACAGGCAATAGTTTCATTTTCAAAATCATTTAGGACATGAGTTGAACATTTTTAGCATCCCATAGTAGACCAGCTTTTCATATAAACAAGGAATAAATACTCTGTACTTCCACAATCTGAATCCTGTACTAGGCAATAGTGTGTTTAGATTATCAAGGTTTTACTACTAAAGTAACATCAGCCTGAAAGCCAATGACGGTATTTTAAATAGTAAAATGTTGTCATTTTAATACTATATTTAGCATTTCAAACCTGTGTAGGTAATATTAACTCATGATGCTATCATTATCATTACATGCGGACAGTTGAAGTCTTCTTAAGGAAGCTGATGTATTAGATAGGCTTCTTAATTTCAAGTTCTTTAATTGAGGGGTGTGTCTCAGACGTGTCTACCAGGAGATGATTGTCTTGCAGCTCATTGAACTACCACAGAGGAGGCTTCACAGAGACCTAATCTCTCAGCCAAAAGCCCAAGAGACTGTCATCAACTACATCACCCACTGCTCAGTCCAAGTGTAGCTACATTTAAATAAGCTAGATAACTAAATATGTTGATACAAAGAAAAAAGAGTAAACAAGAGAGAAAAAGAAAAAGAACACAATTACTTACTTTGGTTGTGTACCTTTCTTATTATTTAGGTAATTTTTAAAAATTTTGTCTCAAAGATGTAAAGATGCTGTTAGGACTTTACAGCCTAGCAGTCAACAGTTTCATAATAAAAAATAGTTTTCTTTAGTGAAAGAGAGTTAAACATTGTAATTCAGTTTCCACAGACTAAGAGTATGCATTGGTACAGTCACTTTTAGACTGATTGAACTGGTAGGAATAAAGCTCTCACTTCAACAATATTTCTGCCTATCTCCATGAAGAATCAGCCAGTGACCAACACAGAAAGCTTATCCTGTAAAATGGACTTTCTTTACACTGGCAGGACCCTATGAAATTTGATGGGAATTCTCATTCATGGCTCTGCTCTCTATCCTGTGGTCTGTGTAGATTTTGATTCTACTAGCTTTTTAACCAGAAAACTGATTTTATTCCCCACACCACTGAAATAAATATTATTAATTAAGACAGAAATAAAGAGTTTATGAATGATTTAACTCTATCACACTGCTCTCTGGTGCACTGCAGAGACAGTCATGCTTAGCTTGGTGTTAGCTGGGTGACCAACAGGATCTGGCTATTTCCTTCAAGTAAAGACAGAAATAAGAGTTCACGTGGTTGAAGTTACTGAGCATACTATGAAGGATAAAATATTACAATTTGTTCTGTGAAACAAAGAACTGAAACATCAAATGACCTTGCAACCATCTTTGACTTTTTTTATCTCCTTCACATCCAGGAGCTAATTTAATAACTTTTCCATATTCTTTTTTTATTTTGGACTGTTTTCAGAACAAAGAAAGCCATATTTTTGCTGTATCTGAGTATCTGAATTTTGAAACTGCTCTTTGTCAGTCAGTTTTAAATTTGTAACTCCACATAATGTCTTTTCAGCTGAGATAGGAAAAAGATAGCTAAGTATGTTTATGTGAAGTTTTGTTGACTATTCCCTGAAAAAGGATATAATTCAGACCCCACTGAAATGAATCATTTCAATAGCCTGTGACTCAAACTCAGAGAAATGAGTTTTCTTTGTACTAGACAGGTTTATACGCGATTTCTGAAGCAGATGGAAATAAATGTATAATACTTACAACCGGTACTCCCAAAGGCAAAAGTTCCAGTAAGTTTAATGAGAGCGAATTTGAATGTATCATATGAAAGAAGGGGACAGGTGACAAAATTAAACTGGAAATTCCATATGAAAAAAAGGAGATTTTTCCTAACCTAGAGTATAATCAACATGTGGAGAAAATTTTCCATGGAAGGTCATCTACATGGCTAGATTTAACGAATGAATGGATAGTTTTACAACCATTATTAAAATTTGTTGCTATGCAAGCTTAGAAAATTATGTGAGTAATCACATTTCAGGCTTCAGGGCTTAAGCTGATTGCTCATGAGGGTAAGAGACTAATCCATCTTCTCATTTCATAGTACTCTAAATTTATTTAAGTGCTCTCCAAAAGAGAACAATTGATTTATTTCAAAATACAATGTAGTGGTCACTAAGTCACAGAAACAATATAAAAGAAAGCAACCCTAGTAGTCCACATGCTTTGCTTTGGTTTTCAATTATACGTATCCTAATATAAAGATAGCAGGTTGGGAGCTTATTGCATCGATGAATGACTTTATTGAATTACATACAGATCTATTTTGTGTCCCAGAGACTGAGTAATTCCTTATTAGAGCTTATCTTCTTGTCTGATAATATTTTACATCCACAGTTGCTGTTATCTTCTATTCCAGATGACAAGTAGCAAAACAAATACTTTTAAATTAGGGAAGATACAGTTACCAGAAATTTAAAATAATTTGTAAACGTTCACAACACTGTTGAAAGAAGGACTGAATGCCCATTCTTCCATGTTCCTTATAAAGCTATGATCAAGATATGATCTATTAAAATTAAAAGTAGTTAAATTTGCAAAATTCAACAAAACTGAGATAATATGAACTTATTTATTATAAATGAAATTATTTTATAGAAAATATGTATATTGTATAAATTATAAATTACAAAAAAGGGAGTGTGACTTTTTACACAGGTAGATGATGATAGAAAGATGGAGAACTCTTTTAAATTGAAGGAGCAGATGTATAGATTAGATATGTGGAAGACTTTATGACTGTGAGGGTAGTGAGCTACTGGAACAGGTTGTCCAGAGAAGGACTGAATGCCCATTCCTGCAAAAGTTCAAGGCTAGACTGTATGGGGCTTTGGGGAACCTGGTCTTACTCATCGATCTAAGACTATTCAGGAAATATGGAATTTTAGTTTTAATATTACAGTACAAAAACACTGTAAAATAGGTGCAATGAATTTTCAAATATTAGCTTATCCCACTACTATATATAGACTTGGGCAACTTGGCTAGACTTTCATTTTTCAATTTTTGCAGTAAATACAGGTGGAAACTTCTTTCTTCAGAATGTCATTTACTGTGAAATGTGCCAGAAGCAGATTTTTCACACTGGATTCAAAACGTGAAAATGTTTGTATGCTTCCAAAATGACTATTTCGCTCTATTCTTCCACAGGGGCATTATGACTAAACTGGTCCATCATCTCTTCAGTGAAGGACACAGCTCTCAGACAGAGTATTAGAGGTGGTTCAAAGGAGGCAGGGTTAACTTGGCAATGAAGATAAACAAATATGGTGGGAAAATCTGTGATGTGACATTGGTCTGGAAAGCAATCAGCTTAAACAGTTTCCATTCCTTCAATAAAATTTGTCTGTCATAGTTTAGCTTCTCTCATCTAGAAACATTAGATTGAGTTACAGCTTACAAACATAAAACTATGTTACAATACCCACTACTGAGCTTTCTTCAAACCCCAAGTGCAACTTTTCTTGTAAGGTCTTACCGTATTATGACAGCAAAATGTAGAGCATAATCAAGAACAGAAGTGCCAGGAATCAACGTTGAGTCAAATATAGGACAAATAAACTCTGTAATGATAGGATACAAGGTGGGATGATCCAGATGTTCTTCTACTGAGAACAATATAATACAGGACTTCAGTGTAGTCTTTAACTGCAGACAGGCTGTTCCCTCTCAAAATGCCCATTTGAGATCTATATGAAGAGGATATGCATCCTGTTTGGATTTTATGGCTTGTTATTGATGCCTTTTTAGACATAACAATTTCAGAACACACAGAGCTTCAGAACCCTTGTTTACTTATTTTTCATGTGTAATTATGTGTGGAATGATTCAGAAAATTATTTGCTGCACCAGTTTAGAGCAATAAAATGAGATTTTCTGAGTTATGTAATTGTGAAAAACAATTTATGTTTAAGATTTGCAAACTGCCTGAGCATCTCATGGAATTTAGCCAGAATTAGAAGATTTCATGTTTATAAAAGTCATTGGAAGAGTAATTCAAAACGTCCACAAGTGCTCAATCTTTTACTTCCCTATGCTATTAGCTGAATCATGTAAATCCTCAGAGATGATAAAGAGGGCTTCACTATACATCTGAAATGTTTATAAAAGAAGTGCCAATTCATCCAAATAGGAATTGGACTTGGTGCACCACAGGACAATTCGGAGATTTAACTACATCAAGATCTTCTGCAGATGTGTATTAAATCATCACTAGTGAAGGACAAGGATCATAGATTGAATTTCTTTTAGATGGACATTTTTCTTTAACACCCACCCATTGCAGAAAAAAAAAAAAAAAAAAGGAAATGGTGCCAAATTTCTGTCAAATAATTTACTTTGGCTGCAATTCCAGGTGAAATGTTCCCTCCTCTTTCCTTCCCCTTGGCTTTACATTCTTATCCTGGACTATATTTTGCCATCACTTACACACCACTATAGCGTTTCATGGAGTTTTAGTTCAAATGGAATAAATCTGCTAAAAAAATAATCCTTTTCTGAGATTTGTTTTTAACTCCTCACAGTTCAGCGTCTGGTTTATATTTACAACAGATGTGTAGGACCATTGAATGTAATACAGAGATAGCATAGAAAGACTGAGGAATGAACATTTTTCACTGTCAGAAATCACTATACCTTTAAACATCCTGAGATTTTGTTCCTGCTCCCATCAATATTAGAAAAGTAAACACAAGATCCATATTGAAAACAGACTACAATTTAACATGAACAGTTGGAAGAATTCATAATCCTCAGGAAGACAACTAAGTTAACCATGTAGTAGATGAAGAGAGTTAATTCAAAATTAATGGAATATATTAGTGCCAGTATATTGGATAAACATCTCAAGGAAACCAATAAAAAATGCTGAGAGAGGGATATGAAAGATCTCATTATCTAATTTAAAGCTTCTATTCATATAGCATAAAAACTACTGAATCCTTTTTGTTAAGCTCCTAAATTCTTTTAAGATCTGAACAAGGAGTCAGTTCTTTCTCTTCACATGAAATTTATAAATGAAATATGATGTTCTCTGTTTTTATACAGTAATTTGGTGTATAGGTATTTTCTCTTGCAGTGGGTTTACCTCCTCAGGATTTGGCCATTCAAATGCACATCTCCCATGAAAAGAGCATCCCCTGCAGAATGCGATTTACATTGGAACTTTCAATCCCTGTATTTAGTGCAGATTGAAAAAATAGAGCACTGCAATGAGGATTCTTATTCCAGGTGTGCACGTGTTATTATTGTTGTTGTTGTNCATTCCAGGTGTGCACACGAAACAACAAATTTTCAGGTTGTATTTGTTATTGTTGTTGTTGTTGTTATTATTATTTAAGGAATTGTATATTACCATCTGTATGTTTTGAATGGTGATGGGTACACAAAGGTGGTCACTGGAATACAAGGAAACACTGCTAAAGCTATCAATGAAACACAACAGAACACAGAGAAATGGGCCAAATATTCAGCTGATATAAACCCTGGTATAGTAGCTGTATTGGCCAGCTCAGGATCTGCCTCAAGCTATATTTCCATCATATTTTCTAGGTCGATTTACAAAAAGGTAAACAGAACATTAAGCTGTATGCCAAAAAATGAAGGAAAGATTAAATATAAGGTTTGTCTGCATTTGAAACACCCAGAGTTTCCAGGGAAAGTAATTTTAAGATCCAAATTTTATTTTTGAGTTCCCAAACATGATCTGACACCATGAAAACATGTATAGGTACATAGTTACGGAAAATCATTTAGTATTTTTAAAAAAAACATATTTTGTACATGCTTTTCAGAGATGTGAAGTGGTAATCTTCCCTGTTTTGGTGGTAGTCACTGACTAACTTTGAAGATCAATCAAAGACAGAAAACTTTTTATACTGACCAAATGTCTAAAGTAAAAAGTACATCTTCAATACCAGTAATGTATTGAAAACTTAAAAGATGGAATTTTCCAAGATGCAATAAGTACGGAAAAATATTACTGTGATGTGGACCATTTATATCTGTACTAGTTTGAAATCAAACCAGTGGGAGATCACAAGTCAGAATTATAATTTAATAGGAGAAAATGAAAAGAAATAAATAAATGCAGTAGTACAAGGATAGTGACAAAAGTCAGAATACAACCTGACACTCTATGGTGGTGGCAGTCCAAGCGAAGCAGTTCTGTTGGAGCGGTGATCCTGTAGAAATAAGGGTCTGAAAGTCCAGCAGTAGGTCTTGTCTTCTGGGAGTCCAGCAGGCAAGCCCCCCTGTGGTGTTCAGAATCTCAGCTTATATCCAGGATGGGATAGTTGGCTCCTCCCTCTGGGCGGAGCATCTCACAATGGGATGGTGAGTCCTGTGATAAGGCACTGATGGGCCATTAACAGGAGATAGTCCAAGGGGGAGTTATTTCTGAGTCATGGGGTGAGGCACTGATGGGCCATTAACAGGAGATAGTACAGAGGGAGAAGGCAGGGAAAACACTGCTCCACCTGGTTCCAACAGCTCACAAAGATGGTAACAGAATACACTTCAACCCAGGACAATATCCTAGGGTATTTTGCTAAGTTAGATAAACCAAAGACCTTTGTCTGAACACACTCCTGTTAACAGAAATCCAGGGTATGCACTGAATCCTATTAACTGTGGATTTTATTTGGAATTTTGTCAGGAAGGATGAACTTTAATCCCGTTTCCATGTTTTCTTACAAGTGTTCCCTCAGATATATGTATTGCCATTGTCTCATGTAGAGACAGCAAATGATAAAAGCTATGGATCATACTGGAAAATACTAGCTTACCATAGTAACAGTTACAATTTACCTTTCCTGTCATAGATAAGACAGAATCTGATGTATTTTACTGAGACAATGCATCCAAGGATTGACTGAAAGAAATAATTGAAAAAATGCATACTGTTCCATGCCTTCATTTTGCACTAGAACGCTGGAAGGTCTTTCACAGAGTTCTTTAAAGAATTTATATAACCTTAATCTGAAAAACACCCAGATAGAAATAGGTATGGAGAGACCTCTGCCCTTTTCTGAAATTAACTTTTATGCATTTCTGTAAACAGTGTTCTATTTCTGCTGCTGCTGTACCCAACAGGGTAACAGACATTGTCTGGAACACATTCAAGGCTACAAAGACAGTAATAAGATTCTTTCTCAGACTTTTTTTTATTTTTTAAATGATCTTGCTGTAGACGAAGTAATAAATACTTTACATTACAGCTTAGATACAGCAAAAACATATCCCTCCATCATTACCTCTACTAAATCTAGTAGATGGAATTAAATGTTCTATTCTTTCCACTTCCAGAGCCCTTGTCTGTCTGATAGAACCTTAATAAGGTTATTAAAAGACAATAATAATCTCCCTGTGTAAATGATTCTCAAATGTGCCATTAGCTCATGACTAATGTTAGTGGTCTTCAGTTATACCCTTTCTGTAACTTTTTGTTTCACTCAGATATGAGATTTCACTACAGTGTTGCAACTACAGTGTGTTACTCATGCGGAAAAATGTTCTGTTTATCTTACACAACAGCAGGAAATCCCCATTCAATTTTCTGTCCAAATTTCTGAAAGTGATTTGAAAGACCTGTAACAAAGTATTCCTCAGGGTTCTCAAACTGAAGGGCTCATTCTTGCTATATTTCCATATTAATTGCTTTAGCTATTACAAATAACAGTTCTAATTGGCTTTTGAAGACTTTTTGAACTTTGGTAATTAAGTCCATAAGGTACTTTTAAAATTGTTGGCTCTAACCCTCTGTCGTCTCCTTGTCTGCCCACACACTGGGTAATTAATGCAGACTCGCCATGCAGTCCATCTCTTGATTTCCAGTTCACTATTTGGAATGCATATGTCTTGCTTGCACAGAATTATATGCACAGGCATATGAGAAAAGAAAAATCCAGGGAGGATTTGAATTTGGAAATAAATTAATAATCTATTAAATGGAAAAAAAAAAAAAACCAAACAAAACCACCAAACCACCAAAGAGAATAAAAGAAACATTCTTGTTCGAAGCAACTCCTTTTCTTCTGTAACCAAATGACTGACCCTTCTCTGATTCTTACTAAGCTAGTTTTGATGGTGTTCTGGAAAAAGTTTGCACTGAAGCCTCAAGCTGTACAAATCTTACCTATGAGAAGTTTGAACAACTAACAGAAAAAAAAAACTGGCTTTGCCAAGAAGTTCACTATATCTTTTAATCCCTTCAATCCAATTCAAAAAACCATGATGCATCTGTTCTTGTCTCATCTTGGAAGATAAGCAGCTTTGGAAACCATCTGAAAATTCTCATGCAATATGAACATAAACTAGGGTATCACACCCTACCTGTTGGTGAGCACCAAGATGCATGAACAAGTACATGTAAGACTTCATTTGTTCCATTAATACAGAGAAATTTGGGCATCAGTAAGAGGTGGTGAAGGACTGATCTACAATTTTTCATAAAAGCCAAACAAGCAGCATTCTTTTGGTTCTTTAAGCAGAATTTTTAAAAGGAAAGCAAATGAATGGTACCAAACAATAGCAATTAAAGAAACCCATTGTATACACAGATCTCCAGTAACTAAAATTTCAGTGAATCAGAGATCCTATGGAACAACCTGGAATATAGCTCCATGGAACTAAGGGACAACACAGGTCATACGCTTTACATGTGGTCCACATGCATAGCCCTACACGTCTGCACACGTACATAATATTAATTTAACCCAAGCAGTTGTGCTGGGTTTGTGTGGCCAGGTTTTGGTAGTGTGGGGGCTACAGGGGTGACTTCTATGAGAAGGTGCCCGAAACTTTCTCCATGTCCAGCACAGCCAGTGCCAGAGAGCTCTGAGAGGGACCCACCTCTGGCCAAGACCAAACCAATCAGGAATGACAGTAATGTGATACTCTGTGATAACATATATAAGAAGGGAAAAAAAGTTATTGTGCAGATGTAATTCAGAGCAGAGGAGAGTGAGACCATGTGAGAGGAACAATTATGCAGACACCAAGGTCAGTGAATGAGGAGCAGGAGGAAGTTCTTCAGGCACCAAAGTAGATTCCCCTGCAGTCCATGGAGATAAACAGGGGTACAGAGATGCACCTACAGCCCATGGAGGAGATCCACACCGGAACAGGTGGATGCTGGAGAGAGGGCTGTGAATCCGTGAGAAATCTGTGCTGTAGCGGGCCCCTGGTAGGAACCTGTGGACCCCTGGATAGAAGAGTCCATGCTGGAGCACGTTTCCTGGTAGGGCTTGTGACTGTGGGGGACCCAGATTGGAGCAGGCTATGCCTGAAGGACACACCCTGTGGAAGAATGACTGACATTGGAGAAGTTAATGGACAACTGTCTCCGCACTGGACCAGGGGAAAAATTCCTCTTCCTGAGCAGTGGGAGAAGCAATCTGTGATGAACTAATCACAGCCCCCATTCCCTGTTTCCCTATGCTGCTGGACTAGGAGGTAAAGCACAAGAATGAGGTAGAGGGAAGATATTTTTAAGATTTATTTTCTATCTCATTATCCAGCTCTGATTTTGTTTTTATTAAATTCAATTAATACCCAAGTCTGTTTTGCCTGTGGTGGTATTTGATGGGTGATCTCTCCCTGCTCTGAACTGGTGGACCTTTTTCTATATTTTCTCTCCCTTATCCAGCTGAGAAGGGGAGTGTTAAGAGCGGCTTTGGTGGGTGTCTGGCGTCCAGCCAGGGTCAACACATTGTGGAAGACAATATTTTTAAGGTAACACTATTTCTTTCTTTGAAAAGAAATACAGGCTCACAGTACATTTGTGATGATCCAGCATATCCAGAGCACTTCAAAATGACTGCTGACTTATTACAGTCAATTCAGAAGGGCTTGTGTTTTACTGACAGGCCTCTTGTCTATTTTTATTTACTCTTCAACATATGAACAGTTATTTCTGATGTGACAGATAGAGCACATAAGCTGTGCAGATGACCTGGGATCATGAAATGGCAGCAGGGCAGAAAGCACAATCAAAGCTGCTGCTTCTGCTTCTGCTTCTGCTGCTATGCCCTGGCATTCTAAAATCCCAACCAAATGGCTGAATTCCTGGTGGGGAAAGAAAACAAGAGATGTCAGACAATGTGTCTGAGCAGTAAAAGAAATTTGTCCAAGGAAACCAGGACACAGTGCTGCTAATAAAGTTTGGAAATGTATTAATTTTCTATTTTCTATCCAGTTAGATTCCAGGATATATTCATAATAGCATAATACACTAAACAAACTTGAAATAATATCTGAACACATAAATTTCTAAGAATAATGACTCATTTGCTGTGGGGTTATAGTAACTGTATGAGGCCAAGGCAGAACTTGTTCATTCTGTTAACTTGAGCTGTAGCTCACTCTTTGCTTCTAACAATAACCAGGCAAAATATATTACAAAAGGGACTGGAAAATATGTATCTTTTAAAAATAGAGGGAGAATCTCACATAGAGGCTCAGAATTCTCCTCAATATAATAATTTTGGAGCTGGCCAGCAGCTATTGTACTCAGAGACAGGCAAGGTAATTGGTGTTTCCTTGCCAAAATGCACCTAGATACACAAGCAGGCATCTTATGTATATCTGTCTGTCTGTCTGTCTGTCTATCTATCTATCTACCCACCTACCTCCCTATCTACCTAAAAGCACCCAGAAATAATACCTGTTGTTCTAGCTGAAAAAGCATTATGTTCTGTTAACAAGCTGCTGTGGGATCCAGCAGGTCTGAAGAATATCTTTGACACCTGGGTATCTGCAAGGTGTAAAAAAATAATTGCACAGGGCTGTGTCCTCTCTTTTCACTTCATGGTCACCCTTTCCTCTGATTTACAGCACTTTTGTAAAAAATGGCATTCCTAATTTCTGTTTTCTCCCCTCTTTGAGAGAATTCAGACCTAATTTTTCAGTCTTCTTGAACACCATTATGCAAATTTAGTTTAATCTGGTTTGCCTTTCTTTCTGTTTGTTTGGGTTTGTGTGGTTCTTTTAACAAGATTTAGTGTAAAACAGCGAGACAGATGTGTGCAAAAACTGCAGAATTTTCTTGTTGTTCCATAACCATTAAGCTAGGGTGTCTAGACACAAATATTTTGACCCAGATATTTGATTAATGCTATTTGAGATAACCTTGTATATCTGACAGTTTTCAAGTGCCTCCCACAAACACATTTGTCACCCATATGTGCAAGTCATATCTAGATAGTCTTCTAGGACTCAGATACTGCACTTTCAAGTGCCTATTATCTCCCCCTGGTCTAAAACAGCCTAGATAGTAGCTCAACACTCTGATTACATCTTTGAGACATTTAAAATTACACAAAATAAATCTCAGGAATAATAAGTACAAGAGATTGATTAAAAAAAATATTGTAAAGGTCAGTTTAGGAAAAAAGGAGCAACCAACTTCCATACATGTCAAAAGTATCTGGGATTCTGGAAAAAAATCAATGTGTCATCAGTATGACTGATATAGGAGAAAAAATAACCAGCATTATATCTTATAAGCCTGATGAGCTTTGTATTTCTTATAATCATCTTATCAATTACGTTTGTGTTGATTGCAGTGGCTTAAGGTGTCACTTCCATCAGCTCACTTCTATCCAGATACTCAAAGTAATGCCCATAAAACAAGGGCATAAATCTAGTATTCAGCAGGTTCCTGGCTGGCATAACACGTAGCACACTGAAACAAACTGCTTTAAAATAAAAGTAAGCAGTAAGCCATAAGAAGTGAAGACAGTCACACAGATTCTTCTGTTGTGCTTGTTATAAAAAAGAAAAGCTCTGAATAAAACACAAAGTAACCAAGGAAAGATGAAAAGTTGGCTAAATATTTCCCCATGATTAACAATACCTATTTTGTTATCAACAGGCATGGAATATCTTACATTTTACAATGCAATCAAAGTTATACTAAGCACACTAAAACATCCAGAGAAGTTAAAAATTGATCGGTGAAAGAAGCATCCTTTGCAGACCATTTTTCCATGACAGTGAAATTTGTGATATTATAGGAATAACTGGTTACAGGCAGTTGCCAAAAAGTTTTAATACCCTTCAAAGAATTAAAACAGAAGTATAATCTATCTTTTTTTTAATTTAAATACTTGTCATTGCAAGGCTGTTTGTCTTGGAGCATGAAATAAAGAACCATTAATTTTGCCCATGCTAATATTATGATAAAGTAAAAGAATGTGTGGCAGTCAGCCACAAAACATCTCTTACTCATATATTGATGCAAGCAGCAAAATTTTCTGAGTGAACAGGCATAGAAGAAATAGAAGATCAAAAAATTATTCAACCGTAAGAAGAAAAGAGCTGTTATCTGAATTTCCCAACCTTTTCTTAAAGCGCTGGAAGAAAACAGAAACATATGCTTCTAGTAAACATAACACACTGTTTCTTAATTGTGTAGGATAGCCCTTTCAAAAACGTATTTATCCATGTATTTTTGATATATAACCTGTAATTTGACTTCTGGTATATGTTCCATTTTTTTTTTTGTGGTCAGACACAAGAATTCCTAAAAGATATATTCAAAAATAACTAGGAATATTGTTTTGAGACATGCCTAGAAATTCATAAAGAAATTATTTCAACTATTACATTGAGAATACTAGCTATTATTCCAATTTTATTAATTTGAATGGGATCCAAGGATGTTACAAAAATTTTCAAAATAAAAGTTGAATCTGTGGTACAACTTTGCTTAAATGGATATATGAAGTTTTGAGTAGAGAAATTATATAAATTGCTGTGTTTGCTCTGAAGTACAGGGAGAGAGTTTTCTGAAGGCTTTTAGGAGGATAATTTTATTTTTTGTAAGGGTTAGTATTGTTTTACATATTTTTTGTTTCTTAAAACATTGAATTGTAATGTGAAATGGAAAGTGGAGAATTAAATGTTAAAAGCTGCCTAAGGGATATGGAGAGGCCCTTAGGTAGCCAAATTTGAATAAGACATGAAATGTCTCAATAGTTTAGGTATTTTTTTTAAAAAGTGTCGCAAAGTATGCTCACTTTGCAATTTCCATATATTCGTTATTCTCTTTACTGCAATTTTGTGAAATCCACTGGAAAAAAATTAAAAATTGTAGGAACTGAATTTGTAGGTCCCTTAGTAATTGTGAAAATTGCAACATTAGTCTTTGCTTCATAACATGGTTTCATTGGGACAGCTAGATATAAACAATTTTAAATAAATTGTTTTCAGTTTTAAATAATTTTTGAAGTACCATAATCTTTATAGTTATGATCCGTGACAGATTTTCAGTAACTGAATATATAGATCTTGTCCTATCAGTGTGGCTTTAAGGGGTTTTTTAGAGAAAATCCTGTGTATTTTAAGTTTTAATATGGAGGCTGAAATTTTGATGAAAAAAATTGTCTTCCCTTATTAAGCTTTGGGAAGATAGATATCAAAGACCCTGCTTGAGCAGGGAGGTTGGACCAAATGACCTGCTGTCATCTTCCAGCCTTATCCATTCTGTGGTTCTGTGAAAAAGATTAGAATTAAAATACAGATTTCCCCTCGACAGGAATTAGAGATTATTTAAAGTATTTGTAAAAGAATTAGCATTCACTTGTTCAGTCCTTCATAAAGTGAATAAATCAATTCATTTGCTTTTAAAATTTTCAGCAGCAACTTCCATCTAGATTAATATTCTGCACATAACACAGTAATGGGTTATCCAGATGTCATTATATGCCTACATTCATAGCTGAGATGAACCACTCTCAGCAGTGTTACACAGGTTCATTTATCACCAGCCTCAGAGTAGCAAACTTGTAAGTCTTCATATTGACATTTTTTTAAAAATTAAGCATGATTCTGAGGTACACCTCAATTTAGCATAATTGTAACATATTTATTTCAGAGTACAACCTAGCACAATCCATTTACTGACTAGAATACACAAAAATCAGAAGATACTTGAAAATTCATTGTCCTGGAGGCCCTTTTGCTTAACTTGTATTACAGTTTCATTTTCCGTGGATACCATTATATTTCCTCATGTGAGAGATTCTTAATTAAATAAAACTCCAGTATGACGAGACGAATGTTTCTGACTGATTGAATGATCTGGAGCACTCAGCATCTATGTAATCCCAAAGGTCAAAATAATCTCCCAGCAGTAAACAACTGAACATCAGTTATATCCGTCTCTGACTTTCTTTTCTTGCAACTCAAAATTAAGGAGAGTTGAAGCCCTCAGGTCTCCACAAGCTTTCTTTTGACTTTCAGAAACATTCATCGAATGCTGGCGTGTGTTGTATCACGTATGGGCTCTGATGTTGTCTGATCAGTCTTGTCACAGCAGTTTAACCACCAAAGCTGCAGTGCTACTCCTAACAACCTCTGGCATTATCGGGCTTTTTAAGCACGGGGCAGAGTGCTGAACTAATTCACCTTCCATAGGTGATAGGATATGCAAGGAAGCTGTGAAGAAGCAGCCATAAGCTGCTCTGTGTTTATGAAGAATGGGACTGCAGCTTTTGGATGAAAGTTTAAAAGTATAAATTGTATAAATCTAAACTGCCTTGCAGCATGTTTCTGTTGTTGCCAGTAAAATTCTCAAAGGGAGAATATTCTGGGTCTTCACAGAACCATGAATATTTGCTCTACACAGAGAACAAAATAAAAATAAATACAAAATCATGCTATGAATAATTTGAAAGGAAAAAACCACCTTAAGTGACCTATTTTCTCCAAATGAACTCTTTCTACACTATTTCTGATTACTATGTAGATTTAGCTTAGTGGTTTCAGCATTACATTTTTATGTATTTATTTCTGTTCAATATACACAGTTTTCCTCTTAGTTCCTGGCAGTTTTCTTTCTTTAATAATGTCACCAGCTTTATAGCACACCAAAAGTGCTTGAATCTTCAAATATTTCTAGCATTTTCTGTTTAATGCTGTAGATGTAGGTCAATCCAATCCCACCAGTGATTCAGGACACAATTCCATCTGGCTCATTACTCAAATTCAAGGGGAGATAAGAGGAAGGCATAGAAAATTCAGATATAAAGTGTTTCTTTTCACAAACAGAAACCCAGTTGTCCCCAGTTGTCCCTAGTTCTCATGCTTTAGCAGCTGTTTTCATAACAGCAGTCAGTGATGGAATTCTAAGAAGTAGCACCTGCTGCTGAAAAGACCATCCTCTTCCTGCTGATCATAAGCTTTTTTTTTACCAATGGTTTAAATAAACAACTGATTCACATCTGTTGCTTGTCCAAAATCTCTGATCCAGTGTAGTATCTTTTTAAAATATCCATTCACTCTTTCTAAGTCACCATTTATTTTATGTAAATAGAGCAAAATTTGAAATGCCTATCTCATGATTCAGTCTGTCTTCCCAATTTAATCGAGGTGGCATCTGTTCTTGACATAAAATTATAGAAACCTTTAACTTTAAAAATTTTATATCTGCACGAAAATGGTCTAGTGATATATTTATATCATATCCTAGCTTTTATTCCTAGAAAATTCCAGAAGGAAGGGCAGAGAACAGATGAAGACCATCCATCCCTGAATTACTCCAGGATGTTGATAAGTTCTGTTGAGTGCTCTCACCAGATTCAGTATTTTCTAGCAGAAGAGAGGTATGAATTCACGTGTCCCACACATAAAGCACAAGGACTTAACAAGTTGAAGTGTGGCTTAGTCTCTTGTCTTCATTCAATCTTTCCACATGGCTTCAGAGAGAACCAGTGCTCACTGTCCCATGCATTTGTGTGCTCAGAGTCTTATTAGTGACTTGCTATGGTTTTTCCTTTTTTTTAATGGATACAGAAGGAATGCCAAATAAAATACATATCCATACATTGCTTTTTTTGAAGGGAATTACAAACAGTGTGTTCCCTCTTTTTAGGTATTAGGCGTGCTGTCTGGACCATATTCAACTGGCGTAATGGAACAGATATTTGTGTTTTAATCCACTACTATCTCGACTAACTTCTCATAAAAACAGGAGGATGAAATTGTAAAATGCCAGTTGCTGGTACAATCAAGTTGAGCTGGCTCTGTAACTAAGTTGAATAGAGGCCCTCCTTTTCAGAATCTGCAGCTGAAGTGTACAATCGGTCTCTTGGTATCCATGCTATCTTCTAGGCTATCTATGTGCATATATAATACCTTGAATTGGTCAACATGTTGTGCAAATACCAAGGCAGATATCTAAAGTCAGCAATAAAGTTTCCATTGAAAATGTGGCCTGTTCTGTACCAGGCTACATTTGCAGAATGTATTCTTATATTTCACTTCTATTTTACTTCTCAGATAACTTTCCTTTTCAGTCATAAATTGTATATTCATCATAGCCTTTAATCTTCTTAACCTAAGTCCAGTAAAAATAAGCAGATTTTTAATTAAGAAAGCTGCAAGCAACCCAATCATCTATAGCTGGGGAAAGAAAAGCAAATGACGGTTGTGTGGGTATAATAATGTGCTGTGATCAAGACTGAATCATAGCTGAAACCTGAAGCTGATTGTCCCGCTGTGGGTTGAATGAAATGTGAAAAAATAATTTAATTACACAGATTCCTAAGTGAATTACAAAAACTAAGGTAGTTGCTTTAAAAATAAATTATATTTCAGTGCTTCCACATGTGTACTAATCTGTATCCCTGGACAATTTATCTTACTATGGCAGAAAAACTAAGGCAAAATATAAAATTCTGAGCAATTCACGGTTTCATTGGTGCACTAAAAAAAGAATAAAAGTCTGCCTTTGTTTTATTATGCATTACCTCTAATTTTTTTTAATGCCCAGAATTTCTTAGCAAATTATTTACTGTTAGTTTCATTTCAAGAACACCTGATGAGTGACATACCTATGCAATGTAATATTAGATGTAGTACAGAAAATGAGCAAAAGGCTCCTTCCCAAAGGACTCCATCCTTAAAATTAAAACAAAGAAAAGAGTAGGAGGATGGCTAGAACACAGAGGCACATCTTTCTGCTTTTTCTGGTTTTCCCTGTTTTGGTTTAGTTCTTTTTAAGCATGATATACTACATTGTTCATGTAGTAAAGTATTTGTTTATCTATAGTGCACCCTCAGGAAGGGTATGTCTTCAGGGGGGAATAAATACAGCTCTATAATTTTAGAATAGAAAATTCAGCAAATAAGTCTTTACAAAATTGGCAGTTAAACCCGTTCTACATTGACATCATTCAGTTTCACATTATCTTTAGCAAGACCAAGATGTTTCTGAAGTGTCATCCAGATAGGCTCATTCAGAGGTTTGATTCCACAGCGTGGCTGAAATGCACGCGGTTTCCCTCTCTGGTGGAATGCTCTCATGGAGAGCCCTGTGGGAATGTTGTCTTTGGATCTAAACATGGAGGGCTGCTCAGAAACTCACACAGAATATGTATCTGATTCACTTATGAACACATTGTTCACTTCAAAGAGAAATCTTGAGTTTAAAGCTTTGCATTAAGCGTTCTGTTTACACTGAACCGTTTGTCACATCCAACGTTTAGAAGCTCAAACAGCATATGGAAGAAGTATTGGAGGTATTGATGTTGCTTAATGTTTTAACTTGTTTTTATGTTCAGGAATGTTAATTGGACCCACACAAATGCTCTCCCATGCAACATCCTGGATTTTCCCCTGTTTTAATTTCTATAATTTATTGAGATTTTTTATAACTTGGTTTACATTTCACAAACCAAAGCAGTGCAATGCAAAACCTAGTGAATGGATAGAAGCAAGAACTAGTAGACTCTGTCTACCATTAATTCCCGATCTCCAGAAAAAAAGCTGAGTGTCACCTGGGAAATCTGTATAAAAGTCTCTTCCAGTAGTGGCATCTTCCTTCAGTATCGCTGCAAACAATGTGGTTGCTACAGCATTTCTATCTCCACATAAAAGACTTATCAGTATCTATCCAATGGATTTTTTTTTATTTAAAGGTACTTTATTACTTTAGCTGTTTTGTTCTAGAAGTTTTATGAATCTTACAGTCTTTGAACAGCGTGCACTTGATGTATTTGCATCAAAAGAGATGAATGAAGGTAAAAAGTTAGTTCAGGAGGGATGGTTGAAATCTTTCTAGACCTTCCCAACAAATTTTAATGTCTTACGGTCTTGTACATTAAGAAAATGTTTAAAAATTCATTTATTTCTGAATCTTTAGTTATTTTACTATCCCTTCAAAGACAAAACAGGAAAAGCTGGAGTAATGATAGTATCTCTATGAAGTTTTTGGACAATTCATGGTAGCAGGAAAGAGTTATAATTTCATTAAAACTTATTAAACCTCTTTATAAAGATAACTAAAAATTCCCTTCTTTCTCTTTATGTAACCTTTCTAGTTACTTAAAGAGTCAATTAGTTCCTTGTGTTTTGTAAACATTTTTTCTAACATGTATATTGCTTAAGGAAAGGTCGTTCTCTTCATTCAAGAGGCTGTGAAATGCAGTGCTTTTCAGGTAGGCTAAAGTTACCTTAGCCTTTAAATACTATTCTGTTAAATTTCTATTTGGAAGGAGATCACTAAAACTCTAAAATGCTGTTGGGACTGAAGTACAACATAATTCTTGGTTATATGAAATACAGATGAAATTCTAGGTACTCAAAAAAGCAAAATGAAACATGTAAAATTTTGTCAGTGGATGATGTGTTTTTCATTGGCTCAACACAGCTTTTTCAGCAGCAGCATCATTCTCCTTGACAAGGGAAAAGAGCATCATTCCAAGGGCATTCCAAATGGACTCCAGATGATCCATTAAGCAACCAAATCCATTTACTTTCAGCATTGGGAGAGAAGCTTCCTGCTGTTCTGTCTTGCCTGATACAGCCTGCTGGCTCCAGGATCAAATCAAGACATTTATGCCTTTATCTTTTTTAGGAACACATTTCATCAAGTAGGTGCCCTAAGAATAACTGTAAAGCTGTATGTTAAGAAATACAGGAAATCCAGACTTCCTGTCAGGTTAGACTCAAAGTCTTAGAAGTTTTCCTTACTCCAGACAGAGGAAATTTCCAGAGGGCTAACTCAGGCATCTAAGACAGATATCACAAATATGCAGAAAACCACAGCTCTAGTCTTCTTGAAATTGTTTCTCAGTTTTTCTGTGTGCCCAGGAGCTTCTTTTGAAGCCCTGAATAAGATGCTGGCAATTGGAAGGCTCACATTTTAAACAAAACTTATGGAGGTAACATAAGTTTACCATAATAAGATTTTGTTCAGAAATACATTTACTCCTTCTCTTCTGAGCTTCCAGGTTAAATGACTCTAGTGGTACATGGCAAAATGGAAAACATGGCACAGAAAGAACACAACAAGAATATAACCCACCTTGCATTTAAGCATAATGTGTGAGGCCTTTTCTGGTTACCAAGGTTAGGTTCAGGAAAAAGAAGCCTCTATTCTCTGGTACATCTTATTCCTGTAAAATTTAGAGTGCTGACTTCACAGGAGCTGCATTTGCTGAACATCTTTCAGGAACTAAGTCCTTAAGTTCACTGACAGCAGAAGAAAGAGATGATTTTAAGGCAAACAGTTTGCAAATCTGTATTGAAGAGCACTTTATCAGTAATAGTGGTCTGGTATGCTGGAAAGGCCCCAGGGCAAAGCTGCATTGCTTCAGAACTCATATCTTCTGTTTTTCTGGGGCACTAAAGACATGAATAAAAGTACTGCAAGGAAAGAGGAATTGCTTTGTAATTAAATGACAAACCTTATTCAGGAATATAGAAAACAGTCATCCTGTCTTTCAGTGTCTCCTCTGGAGTGTGTTTAACAGAGCTGGTCTGTAAGGAATTCCTTAAGGGAAAGTCTTTGCAGCACATGTTCCCAGGAGAGGAAGAGGGACTGTGGAAATATTCAAATACTTCTGAAATTATTTAGGATCAGTATATCCTTTCTTTAAAGGCACAAATCTCAAATTGCTATGTCCTTTCTTATTTCAATGCTAAATTTAATTTTAAGTTTTCTGGGCAGGCAGTAAAACCTTGAGTAGTATTAAGCACATGTGAGAACATCTAAGGCGTGCTTTATCATTTCTGAGGAAAGGACAATATGAGACTTTGCTAAAATGTAGGAAATCATAAATTAAATGAAAATGAAAACAAAGAGCTTCTAGTTAATAGAAGTAGATTATAAATCTCCTATAAAACCAAAATTTCTGTTTATTTTTCCTGTGGTGGGACATGACACCAATAACAAATGACTTCGCATGTAACACATTTAACTTGTCTTGAAAATATTACAATCACAAGACAAAAACCCCCAGAAATGTCATAGTTTATAATTTTGGGACTCTAAAAGATATTCCTTCAAAAGACCTCACAGCATTAAATTTTCTTAAATTAGCTGTGATGGCTGCATAAAAGAAGAGAATTTTACATGTAAATTTAACCTCAGAGAGGACTTGCAATATGCTGCAAAGCCACAGAACTTCAGTAAATGGTCTGAAATTCTGGCTTGCTGGACTGGAAATTTCTTACATGGTTATGTTTCTTCCATTTACTCCATATAGTAATGCAAAGTAAACATCCCAGAATGGCCTGCAATTAACACCTGCTGTGCTCACTCGAATTTCATAAACTAAACAGACTTGAGCTAAGATAGTTCTTGGAAGATGTGGGTGCTTTCTTATATATGGCTCATGAGGAAGTGAGCAGTTCCATTTGAATGCTCTTCTGTCTTTTCTTTCCATGTGTATGAACAGGGGAATTGTGGTCTTATCTTTTCTAAATGTATTAAACAAAAATATCAAGGCTGTCTGCCTTAAAAAAAAAAANTATTTTTACTTAAATTTTAAACTGTAGAAAATGATGAAAGATTACCTGAAACTATAAGCAAAGGGTTTGGAAAACAATTTGTTTGAGATATTACATAGTTCAGGGACTCTTAGAAAAGAATGAAATAGCCATTTTTTAACCTTGCAGCTATTAAAATTTTATCATGTGAAGATGACTTTATAACAGAAATCATTTTGCCGTCAGAAATGCCATCCCACAAGCCACTGAGAATCCTTGGTAGGAACTGTAAATTTTAAGATTGGTTTTATGAATCTGAGTTATTTTTGCATGGTTGTGCTTCTCGGTATCTCACAAGTTGAACTTACAGTTACTTGAAAGATATTTTGCTTTTCCAAGAAACTTGATTAAAGATATCTTGGTCTAATTGCAGAAATTCTTTGCACCTGGTGTCTTCTTTTATTGCACTGTATCAGACTTAAAGCATTTACTTGAAGGAAATTTGCTAGAAAGGACGATTGCTGCTAAGTAAACTATCTGTTTGGTATGGATTCACAGTTCTTGCCCACAGAGTAAAACCATTTGAATCAAAGTAATCAAAGGAAAATAGAATTTTCCTCCATAGTTTGTTATTATGCTCAGAGACTAATCATTTCCTATCCACTGTGCTTTCAAATACTATGGGTAATTTTTTTGTGATTTAAAGCAGAATGCAACCAGGAAAATAACAAGATTTGACGTAAATTTTACCCCGAGAAAATTCTGTCACTGAAATGTAAAAAT
This sequence comes from Platysteira castanea, assembly GCA_013397175.1. Taxonomy (NCBI): domain Eukaryota; kingdom Metazoa; phylum Chordata; class Aves; order Passeriformes; genus Platysteira; species Platysteira castanea. The sequence goes on from VYXC01008049.1 coordinate 21,872, forward strand.
GCACAATGCTTTTTATCGGTGCATTAATTGTATTATGTAGATAATCAAAGAAACAAAACCTTTTAAAACAATGCTGTTATAATTGAGATATTTCCAGAGTAGAAATACATCCAGTTTGCAAAATTAACAGCTCTTTTTACTCTGCAAAGAAATGCTTCCATCATTTTGCATAAAATGAATTGTGTAATATAGTTTCTAGGGTCAATTTCCAAATCCTAGAACCAAAATCTGACACTGCTCAGCAACTGAGTGAGCAACATAAACCCATCTGTAGGTGAAGGTTGTACATTAGCTGAGAATCTAAAGATTAATGTTGTGAACTTGTATCCTTTGCCATTACTGAGCATCTGACTGAGTGCATACATGTATAGATAAAACTAATCTCTTCCCAGACAGCTGCATTAACACAGTGCTATACTTTATGTACTTTATCTTTTATTTCAGGGCTCAGTAGTTGGGATTTTGATTAACTCTTGGTTTTGTGATAACAGAGCTATAAAGTTTTTATCCAAGCCTGGTTTATATCCAAACAGCTTAGGGAGTTAGAGGTCTCATCCAAGCACAGTTGTACAGAAATAAACCAAATTATATTGGTTGTTTAAGAATTTTATTATTTATATTACTATGTGTATACTCAGAAATTTCAGAAAGCTGTAGGGAAAAAAGTAAAATTACAGACCAGATACCAATAATGCATCTACTGTGGTCCAGCACTGCACAGGCAAAAGCCTGCTTTTGCAGGTATAGATCTGTATTAAAAGTAATTTTATAATTTATTAAATGAAATGCAATTTGCTTGAAATATTGAATCACAAAAGTTGTGTAAAGGTCTTCAGAACTTAAAAAAAAAAAAGTAAACTTTCTTCCCTTTTGTCTCTGTGTGGGCAAGTAATAATATTCCTAGCAATGTTCTAATCCAAAAGTAAAAAAATTATTGAAAATTTAAAAATAAATTTGTTTGGTGGTATTTCTCTCTTCTATAACAGAAAATTCTGGAAGGATTCAGGGAAATCTGACTTTAGACATTTTCATTTCAGCATTACAAGTAGAGTAAGATGGCTAGCAGGTTTGAAATCTAGGGTGGCAAAATCATCAAGTAATATAAAACAACAGGAATTTTAAGAACAGGTGGTAGTTAATAAAAAACAAACATGAACAAAACAAAACATAGAAGGAATGTGTGGTTTCCAAGAAAGCAGCAACAGAAGGAAAAGCTTTTTCTTATTTCTTTTCAAAAGTTACTTATCATAAGAAAATCATTGACACATTTCTAAAAATTAAATTATCTCAATAATAACATTTGTTAAGGCTCCACTGGTCAAATTTCTCTTCTTTATTTCTATATCCTTTAAATATATGCAGCCTTGTGCCTAGTAAAATAAGGCCAGACTTCCCCAAGGTATCAAAACAGTAGAAGATGTTTCTGGATATGCCAGAGACAGACAGAAAAGATTTAGTTTTACAGACAGATACATCATGAATGCTACAGAGGGTCCCAAACACCAGCTGGCTTATTACGTGGGATGCTGCTATTACTGTAGCTCCACTGTTCTGGTAAGGAAAAATAAACTTAGAAACAATGTTGAAACTTAAACATAGTAGTAGTAATTTCAGGACACTAAGAGTTATGAAAACACAACAGTTTTGGACAGAAAAATAATGAAAAAGAAGCTTGGATGAAAGTTTTTCGACCTCTGGCTGACAAAACAGGTAATTTCACACAGAGAAACTGAAACCATGGGAAGGGTGTTTTCAAGATTCAGTTATCAGGTCTTAGGTATGGAGATAATAATTTTGTCTGACCAAGCAGATCCTTCAGGATCAGCAAGAGACCAATACAGCAACTGAAGTGGTGCCTTCTACAGCAGGGCACCTGAGAATCATACGGAAAGATCTAAAATTAAAAAGCTTTTGGCTTTCAGGTCTGGACATTTAGACAATTGTTTTAGATTCTGCTTCTAATTTACTTATTTCAAATTATTCTAGCTGGAAGAATAACTCTGAGTCCAGAAAGCAAGAACTAAGAGATTACTGAGATGGGACCAAGGTTATTTAATATCTTCATTAATGGCATAGGCAAAGGCATTGAGTGCAGCCTCAGGCAGTTTGCAAATGACAGCAAGCTGACTGGTGCAGTTGACTTGTCTGAGGTTTGGAATGCCATCCCGAGTGACCTGGAGAAGCTTGAGAAGTTGGCCCATGGAAATCTCATGCAATTTAGCAAGACCAAGATTAAGGTGCTGCACCTGGGTTGGGGCAACCCCGGTATCAGTCCAGGCTGGGGGAGGAACAGATGGAGAGCAGCCCTGCAAGAAGGAGCTGGGGGTGCTGGTGGGTGAGAGGCTGGACATGACCCAGCCATGGGCACTCACAGCCCAGAGAGCCAAACGTGCCCTGGGCTGCATCCAAAGCAGCGTGGGCAGCAGGGCCAGGGAGGGGATTCTGCCCCTCTGCTCTGCTCTGGTGAGACCCCACCTGCAGTGCTGCATCCAGCTCTGGGGTACCCAGCACAGGAAGGACAGGGACCTGTTGGAGTGAGTTCAGAGGTGGACACCAAGATGATGAGAGGGATGGAGCACCTCTCCTATGAGGAAAGGCTGAGACAATTGGGTTTATGCAACCTGGAAAAAGAGGAAGCTCTGTGCTGAGGTTATTTACGAGACCGTGTAGTGACAGGACGAGGGAGAACAGCTTTAAACTGAAAGCACCAAAACAGAAGTAAAGATGCTGAAAACTGAAGTTTGGGTGTTATCAGGGTGAAGAGATCCATCAAATGAGCTTTAATTCTGACTAAAAAATACAGTCAGAGTAAAAATAATTTCCATCTTGATTAAGAGCTGTTGTCAAGGACAGAACTAAGTTTTTAGTTAAAAATGGAGGCACTGAAAAGTGCTCTGGAGTTGAATGATAGTGATTCAGAAGCACTGTTTGCATAAGGACAAAAGAAATTAATCTTATTTTGCTAAAAATTTTGCAAGTGTATAATGATTTTTATTTCTCCTCTAATCAGCCTCATTCTGCAACTTAAATTCTTTGTATATATTTTCAGTCCAAGTTTCTTTACAAAGAATCTACATTGTCAAAATCTTAACGTAAGGTATGATGAAATCCAACAGAGGAAGAAATTAGGAGATGGATGAGGAACAGAAAATGGGAGATGTCAGGACCACAGAAGGTGGGTGATTTATCCTATACAAGAGGATCAGTTAAAATCGATTTTAATCCAACCACACTAGTCAAAAGAGCTCACATTTTATAACTCCACACCCATGATCACTCTGTGATGTAGCAACAGTTTCTAAACATATTGTATCAATAATTCCTAAAAGGATTAGTCAGTCTTCTTTTGGACATGTTTTAATGGGGAATTGTTTCTGTCATGCAGACAGAAGGTTACTTAAACTAAAAAAAAAATCCTCTACTGACATGCTTTGTGAATCAAACTGAAAATTGTTCAATAAGTGATGACCTTGTTCCTTACTTCCTTTCAGCTGTTGTGTTAGCAAAAAATTTGTAAAATTAAAAAAACTCCTTAACACCAATGTAGCATTAAGAAGCAGGTATTCTTTGTTCAGCTGGATGCACAGGGAAATATTTCCTCCCAAATCCATGCATGCTGAGTACAAGAAAGTTTCTGTTTATATACTCTATTCTACATACATATTCACTGATTGTCCCGGACCAAACATACGTACGATAATCATTTCCCCAAAATCATCAACATATTTCCCCTCCCCTTTACGCATGCATTCTGTCCTGGGGGTCTCTCTGGTGGTCCCTAATGGTCAGAGACCCCAGTGTTACAGCTGACACTCAAGTTGGCAGGCCACTGGGGCTGGTGAACTTCCAGTTCCCCTCCTTACACAATGGGCATTGGGCAGTTCCATAGGCCAGTGGTTTTGGTAGAACAGACATTGTGTTTGCTCACCAGGTGTAGACAACATCTGGCAACAGCTGGATGCTTCAAATCAGTGCAACTTCAACAGTGCAAATGCTTCAAATGGTCTTTTACACATTCCCACCCATCTGTCACTGCTAAATGACGCATTAAATCTGATTACCTATAGTACTGACTTAACCTGAACTCATTCTGTATTAATACAAAGTAGTGCTTTTTTACAGTTAATTACAACGTCTACCTTGTAAGGCAACAACTTCAGTTTATGGTTAGTTAGGAAACCTAAAACTAGAGTATTTTTTGCTCAGCACATGTGTAAAACTTTGTCCTGATTTTTTCTATTTTGTCAGATCACAAACAAACACATCTGTACTGTATGAAATGCTAATAAGAAATACTTCACAGAAACAATGAATAACAGGTTGGGTTTTTTTCTTTTTTTAACTTAGAAATACAGTATTGTCATGCTGACATAAGACAGAAACTGCAAATATCAGCACTGAAAAGAGAGCTATTCAAGTCTGGTCAGAAAAAATAAACATATAAAATTCCCACATTTTTACTGTCAAGTTTTCCAACACGACTTGTTTGAAAACTTCAATTATCTTTATTCTGTCTTTTGAAGAATACAGAATGAGAAGTTGAGAAAAGGTGACACACTTAAATACATTATCTTCGTAACTTTTAAATAGCTTCAGGCATTTCTTACTGCCTGAAGGCAATACCTAAAACATGAGGGGTAAATGGCATTTTCCTTTGTCAAAGGCTACCTTTGGGATTTTTAATATTTCAGCCATCCTAACACTTAATCAAAAATCCATTAAAATAAAAATATTGATTCATATTAACCATGACGAGTACTGAACCAGGTCCTCAGCAATGTCCCCACAAAAAGGAACTGATTTACAAATAAAATAAAGCTTTCAGTCTGCTCAGTCCATGTATCCTTTCTTTGAGGTGACAGACACCTTGTGAACTTTAGCTAGTCTCATCTGGTTTTGTGGCAGCTTCAATGAACTTCAGCCCTACTTCCTGTGTGGAAATGATACGACAGCTAATGCTTCAATCTCATGCTAATACATCAGTGCTTTAAAAGCTAAAATTAAGCCTTAAAAACTGGTATAATTTCAAGTCTTCATATATTTGACACAAAAAAGAAGCTTGAGTTAAATATCCATGTAAATGGCAAAGTATCAGTGTTTAAACAGATGTCAACTCTTTCTTAGGAAATGGAACTAACGTTACAGATGATGATGAATGAAGAGTTTCAAAACAGCTCTGTTGCAGTTATAAAAAAATGGCATCTGAGAAAAAAATAGATTGCATTAAAACAGAAGATACTTGAAACTTAAGGTTAAGAAATTAAAAGCAGGAGTTGCACCTCAAGCTCCAAAACTCTTTTCTAAGTTCAAAACCAGAAGCTCATTAGCTAATACTCATATTTTTCCTACAAAGATGGAGCTTAACAAAGTAGAATTTAATATAGCCATTCCATCTAGGCACAAATATCCCAAAGCAAACCTCAGCAGGCTAGTCATTTTTAGGAAGCAGTGTTTTCTTACAGCTCTAAAATATTGAAGTTCCCAATGAGAGATGGAGCAGGCCAAAGAAAGTAGAAATCAGTATATTTCATCTTTTTTGTGACTTTAGAGTTTTAGCCCTGCTTAGCTATTGCCACAAGAAAAAAATAGAAAAGAAGAAAAAAGGAACTGTCTCTTGAGGCCATCTCTTAACGATTTCATAACTCTGAATACTTGATTCCTTGCACTGACTCCAACAGCCAAAGGCAACATGTGTTCAACAATAGGCCTTGCCAGTTTCTTTTTTCTCGTTACATGACATAAATAGCAACAAATGCCGTTGATAAAGAACAACAAGGGGAGTGAGCCCCACATCCAGGCCCAGGGAACCAAGTGCTTCTGAGCAAGCACATCTTTCACCTAAAGTGCAGAGCAATGGCTTCTCCGTGGGTTGTCCCTAATGAACAGGGACTGGCACACACAGTCACAGAGTGAGAGGCGGGTCCTTCCATGATACAACCCGAACGTACAAGAAATATGTGGGTTATCTCTTGGGAAATAAGAGCAATTATACTGAGAAATGCCCAGTGCGTACACAGGTCAGTGGGCTGCTAGGACACACGAAGAAGCAGGAGACAGTTCCAGAGGTGACACTGTAAGTCTGAAATTCTGTCTGAGGTAACCAACTACTGCAAGGTTTAGCTTGGATAAAATTCTAACCTCTACTCATTTCATCCTTCGCTATGTAGCTCAGTACCAGCTTTCAAGTCTTTCAGGGAGTGTTTTTTTCTTTTGTTTTCTTTTTTATGAGTTAAAAGAAGAAAAAAAAAAGTCTATTATAAATTTCAATACTAAATTACGAATTCCAGTGTATCTGAGATTCATTCTAAGGAATGTAGTCTCAGCTGAGATTACCCACTAGTTCTTTGTACAGTCACACCAGCTCTATTGTACTCGTATCTGGTCCATTATTTTCGTTTTGATTAAAAGTTGTAAAAAACCTGTTGGGTTTCTATGAAGGGTAATAAGTTTTTCTAACCTTTGACTTACTTCTTCTCCTGTGCAAAAACATTTTGTGCGCTAAAAGCTAGCAACAAGTTCTTAGCCATCCCTTGTTGGCAATTGGATTTTAAATGCTTTTTTTAGCACTTGAAGTACATGGTTAGAGACCAATTTCCTACAAACTTTATATACAAAAATAATTCCTTGAGGCTAAGCAAATTTAAAGAATGTTTTGCCAAAATATCCATCAATTCTTTTATAGTTACTGATAGCATTACTGTCAGAAAGTCTCTTGCTTCCAGAAGAGATCAAGTAGGTATACTACTATTATTTTTTTCTGACAATGAATACATATTTATTTCACTTTAAGATAATTATGAATTCTTTCTTTTTTTGACAAATAATCTCAGCTACGTTAAGCACAAGAGCTGAACACCTAAAATAGTTCTATAACACAACGTCTTTAAGACTGCAGCCACCAGATGACTTTACAGTATTTCATCCTAAGTGAAATTTCAATCATCACAAAAATGCAAAACTTTTCAGACATTGCCATCTTTATGCAGAGAGTTTCAAAACAGTGTTAACATAAGCTACAGCTTAATATTATGGACAGCTGGTTCTACAATTTTATAGAAATTAGGAGCCTATAGGAGGTAATAAATTGAAAGCTTGTCACTGAAGCTTACCAGAGGAGGTAGTAACTGTCTCTGACCTACCACAGTGGCTGAATTTTTAAAGTAATTTTGGAGTGTAATGAGCCAAATACCAGTAGGTAGTTTTTCACTGGTTGGAGTCAAGGAAGCTGCGAAATATATAAAAGAAGTGCATTCACATGTACCTTTTCAAAACAGAACAAATGATAAAAATGTCAGACTAAGTTTTACCGTTAATCTTATGTTATAGTACCACAGCCAGCAGGCTTGCTTGGATACAGCTAAGGAGAACTTTTGAAGTTTAAAAGTTTAAGATGCTTTAATTTCATGGGTATAAATTATGTGAGGTGCATTTGGAGAAGCAATATGTTGAGTACACCATAATTCATGCGACTTGTACAGAGCGTTTCCCTGATTGTATGGTGGAACATATGTTCAATATTATTTTAATATAGAACAATGTTTTAAAATATTTTATGAGAACATGGATTCTCATCTAAGTAGTCTGTGAAGAATAAGGAGAAGCAATTTTGATGGTGTCTAAAGACTCTGCTTCCTCCACAAAAATGAAATTTACTGAAAAACCTCAAGTTTCCCTTACAGGAACAAAACAAAAGAAAAGGAACAAATAGCATACCAATATATCCTAGAGCATTATTGGTTTGTCTGGTCTATACCAGCTCTTGGATACTATTTTAGTACAAGTTGCCTGGGTATTTCATATATGTGGTATGTGTCTGTGCACTCATATGCTTGCATCTGTATGTTTACTTTGCTTGTTTGTTTTTTTTTTCTGTTAGGATGTTTGTGTATTTGTCTATGCGTGAGATAGCGCAGATCAGTACTTCGTCCAACTTGTATGATTGCTGTAACTTGATGAAAACCTTCTGGGAAACAAACCTGAACATTTGCATAAATATGGGTATAAATAACATGTGGCAAAAAAACTGATTAGTAATTTAGAAAGCCATAACTAGCTCATTTACATTTTGGTGCCAGTGGGAAAGGATAAAATTAATATTTATTATTCCTTCACTGAATTAGTTTGAAAAAAATATATTAACTGAACCCTTTCTTTACATACAGTATTTTTGTAGGCTTTCATACAATAAATAGCTGTTTCTTTTCCTCTTCGTAATGATCAGGAGGATCATATAGCATATACGAAAATTCACTTCGAAATTAAATTATTTCTCCATCTGAAAACAAAGACTTTGCAGAGAAGGGGAGTCAGATGGGCTTCCTTCAGCAGGCAAATGGCCTGGAAAGTTTAGTTCATGCTCAGAAGTACATGAGTGATCTGGCAAATACAACTCTACAAGTCTAAACAAGGTGCAGGCTTCCAACTTTAAAAGTTTATCCTCTTTGGAGTCCTCATTATCCTCATTATAATCCTTGTTATTCTCCTAGGAGAATCTGCATTACGCTACAGAGCTGACTGTACACAGAGGTGATAATTGCTATGCAGTTGGCAAAAAATATATAATTTTAAAACCCTGTGAAATAGAACATCATTTCACCTTTCATAAGGAAAACTAAGAGAAGCAAAATCCATTTTGTATTTCTCTTCTCAAAATTGCAGAGGTTTTGTGCACTGAGTAACACTGATTTGAGGACATAATTACAAGTTGCCTAGCTTTGGTATACTTGAAAAGGTTGATTTTCGTTGGGGTAGATGTTCCAAAATCATCAGTGGCCTACTCAAATTCTAAGACAATGATTTTGTTCAAAAACGGGTTTTTTTCAAAATACTCTGTATCAAGAAGTTTAGGTTTTGACAATACAGATTAATTTAGTAGGGGTGCCAAAATTCACACAAAGTTAATGCATTTCAGATATACTTACAAACTTTTGCATTCACTTTTCTTAAGGAGTCTTGCAATCAAATTGACCAGCTCAACAACTGTAGGAAAGTAATTTCCAGAGCTCTGGATGTTTGGGAAAGCAATTTGAAAAGTGTAAAGTATTCATGCCAGAATGGTTTGTGTCCTCAAACAATGAGGAAACACAAGCAGTATCACATTATATATCTTACATGACAGTGGTATAAAATCACAGAAACAGGGATTTCCTTCTAATCCTAGACAAATGTGGAAAACACTGTTGCATCTACTTTGCTGCCTCTTTGCACTGTAATGATGTTCTGATGAAAACCTCCACCAGTCTCTCCTGACCAGCTTGTGCACAGCCTTTGGAAGCACTTCAATCAGGCAGTAGAGAAAATTATTATGCTGTAAGTATTACCGCTGACAAGAAAACAGCAGGTTCAGCAAAATTAAGTAAATAAAAATGACTCTATCAATATCTATACTCAAGATTAGGTAAGACACTGATGGATAAAAAAAGTCCTTCGCAGAGTCCCAGAATCACAGGATAGCTGAGGTTGGAAGGGACACCTGGAGATGATCTATTCCAATTCTGCCGTGGAAGCAGAAGCAAGTAGAACAGGCTGTTCAGAGCTGCATCCAGTAAGGTTTTAGATATCTCCAAAATGGAGAGTCCATGACTTCTCTGGGAAACTTGTTCCAGGGTTTGGTCAACCTCACCATAAAAAGATTTTTCTTACATTCAATTCAGCTAGCTTTCAATTCACCTCACTATCTATGGTGCCTCACAGTCTAGTACAATTTGTACCAGACACAATGTTTATTGTCCAATATCAATTTGAAATGATGAGTAAGTTATGGGAGCCACGTCACAAACCTTACTGAAGTCAAGACAAACAACATCCACTGCTCTTCCTTCATCTGCCGAGCCAGTCATATCTTCAGAGAAGGCAATTAGATGGTTGCTTTCCCCTTCATAATCCATGCTGATGGCTTGCAATCACCTTCTTCTCCCTCAGATATTTCAAAATTATCTCCTTGGCTTATTCCTTTTGATATTTGATGTTACATAAAAAAGGATATTATGCACTATTACCTGATAGTATGAACATATTTTTTTCCCTTTAAGACTAATTAGCAAAACATTGAGATGTAACTGAGCAGAAGTAGTCATCTACTGTATAGACTGCTTGTCTAATGGAAATACAATAGAAAAAATTATATTATCTCCAATTGGTAGAAGATATGTTTGATATATGTGTCTTATGAAATTAGTTCATCCAGAAAAGTCTGTAAATCAGGTTACACATAGTAGAGATGTAGATGATAAGAGAGTCTATTTATTGACCCAAAACTTGAACTTGCAGCATTTGCAACTTCTATTTGCTGAGATTATTTTATAATATACTCTCTCTGAGAGAAAATGTTTAACATTTTGTCACCTGTAGTAGAATGCAGTTTCAGAAAATTTATGGAAACTGACTGTAATTGTATTGTTTTATGTCTGTGGAGTTGTGCTCCAGTTCCACTACACTTATTAGTTAAGTGCCAGCTTTGTCAAAACGATCACTGGCATTGGCAACACTGAATCCAGAATGTGTTTGAGACGTATCCAAATATTTAGATCTACAGATGGTTCTTTGATAATTTAATTCCAGTTAAAGTACAAGATTTGGCAGTAAAGCAATACACAATATGGATGAGATATTAAACTTTGCGAAGTTTGCTGCATATTCAGCAGCTAATTTTCATCAGAAGTATTCTAAATATTGTGTTGAATGAGCCAAATTCACTCTTTCATTTTTTCTCAAACCTCCCATAAAAGTCAGTGGAACTCATATGCAACCATCAGATAAGAGAATTTTGGCCTACAGAGTTTTTTGTAGAAGCTACAATAGCATGAATGACCATTTAGGGTCTCCATGGGAATCCTGACTGGTTGTTCTGCATAGCTGATGGATTCATGGACTAACCTCCCTCTCCCGCTACAGTGCCAGAAGTAAAAATCATTGAAAATGATAAGATAGTCAGAGTATATGTTATGACAAAGAAAGGCATAGCAAAGGAAAGTAATGCTAAAGATTAGAATTTTGTCAGTAAAGGTAAGAATTTTCTTGAAAGGAAGAATTAAAAAATAGCTTAACTGAGCTGAACATGAATATTATGAAGTATGGAGCAAAACAAAAAGATAGGATATTCTTACTTTTATGGGGAATAAAACTCAAACCCCAGACATTTAATTTGCAAAATGTATAGAACAAAAAGTTCATTATAATAAATACAAAAGCTAAACTTTGTTAACCCAAACCTCTAAGTCTATCAAAAGCCTGCTAGGAAAAATAGAAATACATAAATTATAGTTATATAATTATAAGTTATATAGCTTTATAATTATAAGTTATAAAGCATACAATAGTGTTTATCACTAGTATTTCCAAAGTATTTGAACTGATTGAAAGAAAATAGGCATTAGGCTCCTCAATTCCACTAATCCAGTAATTCTGAAAATTTCAACCTGTTTCTAATGTTTTTGCACACCTTGGATAAGATTTTATTTCATCAAAGAAATTTCTAAGAATTTAGAAATTAGAGATTTCTAAATTTCTAAGAAATTTAGGTACTTTTTATACAGTTCTTATACGGATAGATAGCAGACTACAAAGAGGTTTTTGGCAACATTTTCAGCATTTTCTATCAGTCTAAGTACTAATACCTATCCCTAAATTAAATCTCTTTTTTTCCACTTTTTTATTTATTAACTCTCATTACATTTCGTACCTATATTAACAATATTGCCACATTGATTTAAATGTTTTTCAAAGTGAACTCAAAAAGCATATGAAGAGAGAGGTATAAAAGACAGAAAGTGAGCACCCTTATGAAAATATTCAGCTTAGTAAGCTGTAAATGAATTGCTTATAAATTCAACTTTTCATAACTTGCTAGTATTAAATCATATAACCAAACCCAGAATACTCATAGAATAGCTTTCATAGTTTCAAATGTTTTTCCCAATACCACACATAGTAGATTCAAAGTTTTTCAGTTAAAAGAAAACTTGTGAATCCAGTTTTAAGACTTCTATGTTTCTATTGCACAATCCACCAAGACAGGACTCATTTAAAAGGAAAAGTCAGGGAGAAAAACTTGCAGCTTCACAAAGTACAAATATGAAGTCAATACATGTCCATTAAACTATTCCCTTTCTTTAGAACTGAAGGATATTTCAATGTTTTCCATATAACTGAAGGTTATTTCAATTATTTAAATGTTTTCCAGGAACTCTGCTAAATTACATTGAGAAAATTTGTTTACGTCCAGATGTCAGCTGTATTTGTACATAATAGGATACAAGAAAGAAAAAATTAAGTTATGGATGTTTCTTCCATCTAAACACCAAAAAACCTAAGTATTGAAAAAAGAAAGATAATTAAAAAAACCAGTGTGCTATAAATAGGGTAGGAAGTAAAGACTTTACCATCACACAAAACTCTGTTTCACTACTAAAGGATGAGAAAAGTCACTATTTCTAGGATGTTTACCAAGTTCTTATACTGAAGGAAAGATGTATTCCCAAAAAAGATAATAGGAAATGTAAGTAAATAATTTCATAGTAATGTTACTCATATGTACTTCCTGCTTTATGATAAAATCATGAGTTTTAGTATGAACATATTTTTGTCCTGACTATAAACTTCACTGGTTTTCTGAACTGGTCACCAAAAAAAAGAATATTTTTTATCTCTTTTGTAATTAGGTTTCATCTTTATCTCCTTCCTGTAAAAAGCCTCCCTGTGTAGTGTGTAAACTCCTTTTGCTGTGTGGCAATTAACTTAGGACTCAGTGACAGCTGTGCTGCTACGAGCTACCTTTTTGTAGGATTGCACTCTGAAATAAAACAGGTCTGGATTAAGTGAAAATACAGAGTAGTGTGCAAACAGGACCTTGAGGTATTGTATCAACAGTACAGAGAGCAGAACAGTCTTCTAAAGAACTATTATGTTAGTTTTGGGGTCACATTTTCAGAAAGACTGAATGTTCTAAAAGCTTTTAGTGCATTCAAGGTGTTTATTTAAAGATATAAAAATTTTCAGAAGAGTTTGTTTTTCAAATCAAGTGTTTAATTTACTTTAGCATAGTGAAATATTCAGAGAAATTCTAATCAAATCACTGAATTTTATTTTAAGTTAAAGTAGTGGTCAATAGAGAATTTCTGGTAACTGTTTATGTTGTTTTAATACAGTAACAACATTAATCCATAATGGCAATAATGAACAATGCTGAAATATTCTGAATGAAAAATGCCAAATTCTATATTCAGGGTAGGAAATTCAGATGTTATGTATTTATCTATTTATTTTATGTCATATTCTAAAATTACATGCTTTTTAATGATGGCAATTTCTATTTGTTTATTGGATATTCTAATTGTGTAGAACAAGATAAACACTGTTGAAAGCTGAAGAACATTTGCATAGATTTAAGTTGTTTAAGGTATTTATTTCACAGCATTTCTGTATCTTCTTATTGTCACCTGAGGAAGTAAGACTGTATTTCCAGTACTTAAAAAAGGCTCACTGACATTCCACTGCTGTATTTGCACTTACTGTCAAACACTATCCAGAAAAAAGATGTTTATGGTATATGTTTTTTAATGTGAGGAAGCACTCTGGGCAAGAAGGGGGAAAAACTGTCAGCAGAGAAATAAAGACATGGATCATTTGTTATTTAATTAATGTTGCATTGATTCAGGTGGTTAAAAATAATCAGTGAAAGCCACATTTTTAGATTTGAAGAGGAGGTGTTATTAGTGTCATCACCAAAACCACAAAGGCTAATACATCTACAGAAATTACTGATTGTATTAGGTATGTCCATGCAGACAGCAGAAGTACTCTCAATAGGCCTAGTTTCAATATGGAAAAGAGTTTACTTTTACCTACCTGAATTTCCAGAGTGGAAGCTAACAGAGAGTGAACCAGAGTGAAAATACATTGTATGGCATAACTATTACTACTCTAAAGCAAAATTAATTAATTTTCTTGATTTTACTCATGAGGAAGGATGGATTAAATCGTGAGTTTATTTTTGGCATCAAGATATCTTGCTTTCATAAGTGACACCATTTTTGGCTTCCTCTGAACTGGAATCTTAGAGGAGCTAAGTTTTAAAAGTTTCTGAAGATTTTGACCTGAATGAGGCAATGAATTCCAATAAATTCTGAGCTATCTCAGAGCTGAAAACTACAAATTCCTATCTTGGAAAGAAGAAAATGTTTCTTCATATGACAAAAAGAGTTTGCTTTTATTATACTGTGTCTGTCCACATTTGGGAGGATAGTGTGTGTGAGTGATGAACTTCAAAGGGCATCTTGGTTACAGTCACTCTGGCTTAGGGAGTCAGAGGCTTTATTTGTACTTCTCACAGAGGGAAGTCCAACAGCCCAAAATATTATTATTATTATTATTATTATTGTTGTTGTTGTTGTTGTTGTTGTTGTTGTTGTTGTTATTATTATTAACAGCAGCAGCAGCAGCATGATTTTAATTTGCATACATGTAGCCAATGCCTACATCAAACTAAAGTTCCATAGGCAGCAGTCCTGAAGATGATGTCATAATTAATAAATTAAATAGTGTCAGAGAATATTCCAACCTCTGAAACTTGATTGTCATCACTATTAAATTGCTAAAACAGCTCCTAAAACAGTTTCAGCCCATACCAGGTTTTGTCACAAACAGTTCTCAGGCACAGCTCAAGGGTTAGTATGGGTCATGGACTAACTATTCCCAGCAAACAGTTTCATGTGTTACAGAGAAGAGACCTTCATGACATAGAGGTTTGCCTGTCTGTGATTACTGACATCAGTGCCAATTTACAGTTTCTAACACATGTAATTTGCTAATTAAGACACAGCAAAACTTGTCCCTCTACTTGGGAAATTTCTGAGGGTGGTCATATTTGAATAACTGCTTTATAGCACCGTTTTACTTGTGAGTTTGAAAGACAGAACCTTTTAGCAGAAAATCAGCAGTATTAAAAGAAAAAGAGGGCTATTTTGAGACAGATGAAAGTTTTTCTGCTATTTCAATCCACGGTTAATTTCATTCAGTGTTGGGAAGTGGTACATGTCACATGATAATGTCCTTGATTACCATGACTGCAATTAATGGTATTTTTCATACACATCCCACGAACCCCATAAGCCCCTCAGGTTTTGTCAAGCCATGAGAATGAATAGTTAGCTAAAAAGTAAGTTACAGTGTTCATAAAGCCTCTCATTCCTTTCATTCCTGGTATGTCCTAAAGAAAACAATTTGTTTTTCTTCATGGCAATTAATGACTTCTGTCAGTTTAGATCATTTTAGAGTCCTTTAGAGCATTTAGAAAAGAATACAAAGAAACAACTCAAATTATTAGACAGTGATATATTAAAGTAGGATTAGGGTAATTGTGAAGAATAAAATTCCTTTCACTGTCATCCTGATACGCATCCATACTGACTTCCTGAGGACAATGCAGCCGTTTGAAAAGATGCAGTTCAAACCAGGAGGTCACCTGGCTCCAATGCTGTGCAAATGTTACTATACAAGACCCAAGGTGGGGCATTTGAGTCTTTGTCCTGCCGATGAGAGTTAAGATTTAACACACAGTAAAGGCCATGCCTCAGGGCCAGCTGACAGCTTGACCAAAGGCACTTAAGACAATGACAAAAGGAACTATATATGGCAATTATGTTTCTTAAAGGGGATTTTAGAAGCTTTAGTACACAAAAAAAGATGTTGCAGATTTTCTAGTTATGAGTTTGGTTTATTTATTTTAATTGTATCTTATGCATTAAAACCATAAAGAATCTGTTTCCATCGCTTTAACACACAGAGAATGATTCTAGATCATTGTACTTGCCTTTTATTTGACTGTAGTTTGATGTTTATTGTATTTTGGTGTTTACATTTTGCTTAGGCTTTCTGATTAATAACCTAAGTAATTGCAAGAAAATACATGCACTTGTGCATCATTTTTAATAGCTATGGTTTATCTCATTTTTTAAATAACAAACCAAACAGATTATATTCTGGAACTTAAGACATACCACAGAGAAAGTCATATACAACACTATGTAAGATAGACATTTTCTTTGTTTCATTGTGGCCTTCATTATACCTAAACAATATGCTTCAATGCTAGATGAAAACTTGGGAGAACAAAAACAAACCTGAAGACTTCAGCAATGTTTTTAATTAATAGACTTCTAATTTTATCAATTAATAGACACAATTAAATTTATCATTATTTGAACTGACAGTGAAAATTCTAAACAATTTTCAAAAGCATATAGGTTGAACTGAGTTAGCTACTCAAATACTCTTCCATAACATACATTAAATAGGAATGCATAGAAAGAAAATTGCAAGCATTTTATAGGAAAATGTGTGAAATCAACTTAGTCTCATAGTAATGCAAAGATACATAAACATATATTATCAATCCAAGTTCGGCACTGACAATTATTTATGCTGCTTACTTTTGCCAAGCAAAGATAAAAGTCAGATGTTTTTTCCAGCTCTTACCATCCATTCCTCTGCCCTAGTGCAGTTAGCAGTGAAGCTGAACCAGCCTCTGGTTCACATCTTGGGCAGGTTAATAGGTCTTCAGACTTCATTTACCACTAAGATTTCAGACCATCATAAGTTTAAAACATAGTTTCATGCTGACAGTTTAATGGTCAAATAAGCAAAGAGTTAACTTACTTTTAACATCTAAACCTACTGACCTTTCTTACCAGGCCACAAAAATGAATTTCAGCATGGATTTTCTGATGTGTCTTTGTGCACATGTGGCATTGTCTAAACCAGCTTCTTGTGTTTACATTATAAGCCTTTCAAAATATTTTCCTTATCTTCTTTTTTTTTTTCTTTTTTGCATGGTCTCTGTGAGACTGGGAAGGTAAGCAAAGAAATTCTCCTTTTCTTACCTTTTTTTTTTGTTAAGTTAACCTTCAAAGTCACATTATAGATCATCTGAGGGGAGGGGAATCTCACGCAAGTTAAACATTCAACTTTGTCTTTTGCCAAGAGAAGGGTCTGGAGGTTGTTTTATTTTAATGAATGTGTCAGACCTGAAAGTGTTCACCGTACACCAGCTTTTGCCAATGGTAGGTCAAAGAATTAAATCATTGTATTCATGAGACAGAAATGTCGTCCCTTCCTTTTACACAGAGACCCTTCACCTTCTAGCCTTGTAAACACTCTAACTGGCTCTTTTCCAACAAAAGCAAATGAGTTTCTTGACTGCATTTTAACATATGAAGGTAAAAGAGAAATTTGCAATGTGTATAAAACCCTGTCAATATCAAAGAAGTTAGATTTTTTTGATGGTAGAAAAAGAAGCATTTCAACTTTCAGATTGTAAACAAAGTAATTATCTTAATTTTTAGCTTTTAATAAGTTTCTTTCTTTGTTTAGAAAAGTCTATAAATTTTAATGGTTTATATTTAGACATGGTATTTGTCAATGTGATATTAAATGTTTTTAATACATTTAATAAATGCTGTTAAAAGATAACATTTCTGCTGAATTCTTTCAAGACTTCAGAGGCCAGGAAAAAAAATCAAAATAACAGTGACTAATATTTCGCATTTTGTCCCCATCAACAACCAACTGGAGAAATAATGTAAAAGTACAGAGTTAAAGAGCTAAAAAAGGAAGAAAGGGATAAAATTAGGCATACTAGTGATAACTTATGGGACAGTATGACAGCATTTGATGGACAATATTCTACTGAGGTTTTTCACTGTGCCCCACAGTATGCTGTGAGTACACTGGAGTGCATTAGACATATTTGGACAATAATTCAAACAATATGAGGAATAAAAAATAGGAAGTAAAAGCTTTGGCTATGGCATCATTAGCATAAGTGAGGCCTGATGGGAAGAGTTCTGGGACTGGAGTACTGTTATGGGAAGTTATAGGCCTTTGACATGGTCCCCCATAACATTCTTCTCTCTTAATTGGAGAGAGATGGATTCAGTGGGTGAACTGTTCAGTGCATAATGAATTGGTCACGTACAGAGGGTAATGGTCAATCACTCAGAGTCCCCATGGACATCAGTGACAAGTGGTGTCACTCAGGGCTTCATACTGGGACCAGTGTTATTTAATATCTTTACTAATGACATAGAGGGACTGAGTGCACCCTTAGCAAATTTGCAGATGATACCAAGCTGAGTGGTGGGATTGACACACCTGAAGTTTGGAATGCCATCCAGAGGGACCCAGACAAGCCAAGAAGTGAGCCTATGAGACTCTCATGAGGTTTAACAAGGCCAAGTGCAAGGTGCTGCATCTGGGATGGGACAACTCCCAATATCAGTCCAGGCTGGGGGATGAACAGATCAAAAGTTGCTGTTTCTTCCTCTACTGAAGAACTCGTTTTCCCTTGACAGTGCAAACTGAGTGGACAGTGAGCTCTAGGTGGAGGCAGAGCTAATTCTGCCAGTGTGAAGTCAAGGCAAGCCTCCATGTCAAAAACTTTAAAACCAGCTTATTTAACTTCAATCTTTACCAAGTCACAGTTCCTTTACATGGAAGCAGAAACAAGAAGAACATGAAAGAGCAAACTGATACTTGCAGACTCACCAATTCTAAGACCTATGGCCATGTGGTAAAAACTATCCTCTAATTTGAATGCCATCAGCAACTCCAGCACATTGAGCAGAGAAATTGAGGATTCTCCATACTTGATGTATGTAAAAACATGCCAGACACAGCCCTGAGCAATTGGCTCTCGAAGCACATGTTCTGCGTGGCACAGTGGACTAGATAATCTCCAGTTATTCCTTCCACCCTCTGCTGTTCTGTCATTCTATGATGTGCTTCATCTCAGTGATATCACAGATGCATGCACTTTTGGCAGGACAATATTGATGCTGCACAGTTGCAAAGAAAATGGAATAACACATTTATTATGACACCAAAAATCTTAAACATTTGCTAAGGATTACAAATTTTTTACTTTTGATAGAGAATCTTTCAAAACTCAATGGTTTCTGACGGTGAACTGACTTTAAAATGGCCTTTAGCACAATGTTTGTTTTACACTGAAAATGTCAAATAGGCACTAGAAATGCTTTTCAATATTCTATTCAGCAAACTAGGTGCCAGTGTAACTGATAGATAACATATCAGTAACTCAAAGCCAGTTATTAACAGAAAAAGGGAGGAAAAAAGAGAGAAATTGATAAGCAAACACCAACTGATGTTAAGTAGCAACCCTTTTCTCATTTTATTTTGGATTTTTTTTCTTAAAATATCTTTTTCAGTAAATACAGAATACAATGCTGTACAAAGACAGCAGTAGTCCAGGATTCTCTGCAATGGCCTCCCATGTGCATCAATCAGGACTTCAGACATCAATACTTCCCTTCCTCTCTAATATTCATAAACCTGTTTCCAGTTTTCAAAAAGTATATGTCATGGAGTCACAAGAGCTGCCTTATTAATCCTCATATTTTCTCTGACAGGAATGTCTGAAAGTATAATTATGTGCTTTGGGCACTCATACTATGTTAATGACCTCTGTAGAGACATCCATAAATAAGTAAAATAGTAGAAATAAATAAATTTTGGAACTTTACACAGGGTTGTTTTACATTCTAAAACTAACTGAAGACTTTTCCTCTCATGCATTTGGATCCTAGTATGCTATTTGAGTTTAAATTCACCTGTCCTTCAAAGAAACCAGTGACTGGGTGTATAAACTTCTTCATCAAAAAAAAAAAATACTGTTAACATGTAGGTGAAATAAAAAGCAATGATATATGCAACTTTTAAAAGAGTGGCTATAACCTCAAAGCCATTATTGTTTTTATGTTTATTATTACTCAGGTAAAAAAATAGATTAAATTTTTTCAGAAAATCTCTCTTTATTTTTAGAATATATTTTCTTCTAAAAGAATATTTTAATTTTTCAAGCAAGATATACATTTCTGAGGTTTAAAAAAAGAGTATTTTCCAAATTTTAAGACCAAATTTTGCCTCTAACTCTTTCTTGTAGGTTTATTAAAGCAAATACCCATTTCATAAAAGTAATACCAAAGACATAAATCAAAAGTAACATGCATAATTGCTTTCTGATCACCATGCTAATGACATTTAAGAAGAATACATCAGGTTATGATGTGTCTTCTTCATACTGAATTCTGTAATCCCTATTTTTAACCCTATATTCCATCCTTTTTTACCTCCTGCACACGTCTATACTTTACTTATATCCTCTTCCTTTTTTCACACCCTCACGCATCCCCACTTTTTCCAGACCACACATACAGACATAGACAATCAAAAATAAACTCCATCCTGAACCCATTTATTTTCCAATTTTT
Source organism: Platysteira castanea (assembly GCA_013397175.1). Classification (NCBI taxonomy): domain Eukaryota; kingdom Metazoa; phylum Chordata; class Aves; order Passeriformes; genus Platysteira; species Platysteira castanea. The sequence continues at coordinate 42,157 of VYXC01008049.1, forward strand.
TTCATATTCTCACACACATAGCACCACGCAGTCTGGTTTCTCCAGACTTACCATCAGCTCAATTTATTTTAATTGAAAGAAAGGAAAAGGAAGTTGGCATGAATAGTAACATAATTCTAACTACTTTACAAATACATTAACATGGAATTACTTTCTATCTGTGTCCCTTATAACTTCCATTCAACACGATCCTTCTCAGTGAATAGTAAAAGAAGTAATAATTGTTTACTACTTTAAAAGGCATTGCCAGTAGATACAAAAGTTTATAAATTATTAAATCAGTATATTTGCAGGAATAATGATGAACTCCTTTGGTTTTCGTGAGAATGTAAAATAACATGTAATTCCATATTAATTTCCACATACATTGGAATTATCCAGAATCCTCCTTTTTTTCAGAGAAAGAAAACAGCAGGAAAGGGAAGACAAGGCAAGGCAAGGCAAGGCAAGGGTCTATAAGTCAAGATCCCTCCAAGGATAATGGCTGAGAGACATGTAAAAAATGAGCAAAATAGTAGTGAAAGGCTAGTTGGAGCAGCTGAGGTTTTAAACTTGTTTGATATCCATCTTTGGACAGACAGTGTTATGGATATGCTGGAAAGGAATCTGGAGTAATGTTTAGTACAATAGATCATCAATCTGAACCTAGGCAAAACAAAAACCGAAACACAACCCCAAAACAAAGATGAGGAAAATAATATAAAAAAAAAAAAAAAAAGGAAAAATAAATATGTGAGCTGCTATAAAAGTGATGGAGTGGATATTTCTGTTTTGAAACAGAGCAAGAAAGGAAAATAGAAACATCAGACTCTTCAGAAGGCAAAAGCAGAAATATCTAAAGAGGTGGGAGGGAATAAGACATACAAATTGGAAACAGATTCTAATGTAAACAAAAATGTTACATCTATTTACTACAGAAGAGGCATAAAGGAGGAAAGATCTGTAGTAAATTCCTCAAGACTGAAGAGTGTATAAAGATAAAATGTGCCCTTTCCTTGTATTAGAAAATATTATTTTTTGCCAAAAAAAAGCCATTTTACTTCCTCATTTATTGTTATTTTGTGACTTTGAAAGCAATTCTGTTTTAAGGCCCACTGAAATCAGCTTTTTCTTCTAATCTTTAAATGTAAGCTTCATTTCAGTCTATTTATGGTACATTTGCCCCATTTTTCTTTATTACAGATAGCATGACTACACTTAAGGGAAAATGAAGTTTTGTGTGCATACACTGTTATTAACAGAGTATGTAAATTTAGTGGGTGCCAAAGACAGAGAAGTAGATATGCTGGACTCTTTTAGACTTCTACCATTTCAGTCTAGTAACCCTGTATTTTCAGTAGTGGTGTATACACAAAAGAATTCATCTTTTTCTTTCATTGCAGAGAAGCATTAGATCCAACACAAAACTGACTTTTATATTTAATGTTGTTTAAAAACTATTTGGATACTTCAGCTGCTCAGTGAACTTGACTTTTTTCATTATTATTATCCTTTTAAAATTCTCAGTACAAATGATTCCATAGCAATTTCCCTGAAACACTCAACATTTGCTGCCAAGAATGACTGAAACAATTCATAATTTTTAAATATGGTGGTTTTTTCATATTTTAAAAGCTTTAGCACTAGTAAAATTCATTTTCATTAGTGATCTACCACACATCACTAATATCAACTGATACCAGTTTCCACTGGAAATTTATTCATATCTATTTACAGATCCTTGCTCTAGTGTTTGATAAACACATATGAATTACAATGGAATACAAAGTTCCACAACATACACATTATCAGTCATTATATAATTAGTCATAATTAAGTGATAGTATTCCTGCAGGACTCGTTGAGTTTTGCTAAAGTACAAAATAAGGAAAAGCGCCTATATGTGTTCCATAAGTTAAAAAAACACAAAACACACCAAAAAAAATTCCCCCAAACCCCACACAAAACACAAATATAAGACTCCATCATATACTTAATAAAATAGGGCAAAACTGAGATATTTGGGGTTTGTGTGTATTAAAATTAAAGGTGGATCCCAGAACCTCGGAATTATTAATTAAAACATGAAGTACCACCTGGTTCTTATCCTTTATAAGCAGCAAAAACATGTGCATTGTGTTACATGTGAAAAGAGTTTCTGTAAGCTTGTTTTGCTTCTGCAGAATCTGTGCCACCCCAAAATCCATTGCTCCACAATGTCTGAGCAATATCAGTACAGTAAAACTGGTGTTGTAAAGGAACCTGCCTGACTATAAATTAGGGCTTCTTTTCCATAGTAGTATTCCAGACAAAAAAGAATATTCTTCTTACATTTCTTCTAAGCAGACTTTGAGTCCACACACACATTGGAATGAATGAAATAACCCATTCACTTACCTTAAAAGCAACTGGACATGAAAGAATGGATAATGTGAATCTTGGACTCAGCTCACAGTTGCAGAGCCAATAGGAAGGAGATGGAGTGATGCTCAACAGGAGGGAGATTGAGTGATGCTCATTTATGCATTGTATAATAAAGCAATAAATGACTACCTATTTGGAGGCAACAGACGGGGGAGTTAAAAGGAGAGTGTGTAGCATATGTGAACCCCAAGTACTTCAAATGATATTATGCCTTTGGATGGCACCTAAACTGCCACTCAAGGCTTTCTGTACCATCATCTCTAAGTCATTTTTATGCACACACTACCTTATCCTTACAGATAGACTTAGAAGAGAGACTCCAGTGTTTCATTCTTGTAATGAAGCAATTTACCTCACAAATATTGCTCATGATTGCATGTTGCATCACAAGACGGATGAGATGTTCTTTGGCAGTTCTCTTTTGCAGCAAAACTTTTAAATATACCCTGAGTGCAACTTCTATTTTCTCTTTTCAAATCACTTTAATATTCTTGACTTTCGGCCAAAATTCAATAGCTGTGGGGATTATTTCCATGTTTGCATTACAAAATGCAGGAGTAACTATAAAACAGCTCCTCTGTTTGTTACATCTGGCTCCATTCATTTGACACTTAATCCTGAAACCTGTCTCACAAAGCTATTTTGGGGGGGGAAGCTGTTTTATTCTTTCATTGTTAATTATTAATTTAATTTGGTATTTCTTTAGAATACATTTTGAGGCACTGAATAGATATGTTATTTTCCTTCTTTATGATGGGGAAAATAGTCACTACTTTGACATTTGATTCTAACTGCAAGAAAATAATAAAGGGTTACTGCTGCTATAATTTTCATAATGGTTTTGCTACCATTGCCTGCATAACTATGGAACATTATATATATTTGCAATCAGAATTTTTCTGATTCTCAGGAGGTGAATGAAAAGTCATAAGATCCTTAAGTCTTAAAGAAAATACTTTATTATTTACTCTGGATTTGAATATGGAGATAAATCCCTTTAAAGTTTCTATAATGAGAAATACTACCAAGGATTTTTCTTAGGAGATGACTTAACCATTCCAGTTATGGTCTAACAAATAAATTCTGTCAATTGTTTCTACATGGAAAAACCAAGAGAAATATCCATGAAGTGGCAATTAAACAAGAAGAAAAGTTGTTATAGACACAAAGCAATAATTAACATAAACCCTGTCTCAGGATTTGTTTGCATGCTTTCTATTTATGTCTTGGTAGTCTCTTTTAAAAAGTGCAACTAGTTCTGAGGGCTTTTTGAATGTTGCTGCTAAAGATAGATAGATAGATAGATAGATAGAGAGATAATTATTGCAAATATGCATCAAATCAATTCAATTTCAGATTTTTATGGCCTAAGCATAGTCATCAAAAAGTTTGCCACATAGTTACTCATCGAAAATTCAAAAAAATAATAGAGAAATAGTGGCAAATCTCTTTCCAATATTTCTAATAAAATTTTGATTAATTAACAAAATAGTTGACTAAAATCTGCAATGCAGTCTTTTTAACCAAAGGCACAATGAAGAAATATGAATATATACTCAACTTATTTTTATCTGATGTTAAGTTTTACCAGAAAAGCTTGTGAATGTGCAGTAACATTTGAATTCTCAAACTCTTTCTGGGCAGGCACCCTCAGAAGGGTTTAGAGGCGCAGTCATTCCAGACAACCCCTGCTGTCCATGCAAAACTTAAAGGATGAATAAAGTTAGTAATTATTTTTCTCTTAGTATCTACAGCAAATTTCCAAGGGCTATAGAAGAAAGAGAAGAATAAAGGATGAATTCTACCCTAAGATTTCATTTTGCTTTAGATTCATTCAGGCACTGATATGCTGTTCATCATTCATGTTTCCCCAAAAATGTAAGTGTATTGAGCTGAAGCAGGGTACCTCACGCTGCGTATTGAATGGACAGCCTTTCATGAGAGGCAGTAGGCATTTTAGAGGTGAGTGATCTGGTGAGGTCTGCTTTAAACATTTAGAATTTTGCTCTTCTAAATATCTTCTGTTCTTTAGGAATTTTGTATTTTGTAATTTACAGCATTTCTACTTTACTTTTTTCCACTTATATCTACTATGGAGGCTCAGGCATTCCTACGATGTGGTGATTCTTCATTGTCCAACACAAAGCCTAGCTCCCAGATTAAATATTTCCTGTTTATTCCCATTTGTATTTTAATCCCATTTCAATTCTACATTTATCCCCCATGTGTATTCTTCAGCCACTGCAAAGTGACGTAATGGCACAAAACTTGATTGGCAGCTAACTCACAGAACTCATATTTTTTATAATTGTGTTCAATTGTTAAGTCCAAATGCAAAACCATTTTAGGGAAAAGTCATTTTTCTTGAAAGTAAAGAAGTCACTTTCCTTTGTCAGCTGTCAGATAAAATATTATAACCTATCTTCAGCTCTCTTTAGTGAGCATACTTAGAAGATTGACTATTTCTGTGGGAAATTTTGAGTAGAAAATTTTACCAGCAGATAGTTAATTTATCTGGAATCCTCACTGAAAATCTTCAGAGCAGGAGCCTCTCATCTGAAAAACACTGACACTTAAATGCAGTAACTCATCTACTATTTTAAACAAAATTGAGTCACAAATATGAAAACTAAGTCTGTGAAGCTGTTTTGCATTCTTGAATTATTCAGATGATCTTAAATTGGTACCCTAATGTTTTCATTTAACTTTCCAAGAGGGTATACTGCTTTGTAGATGTCACCTTGTTTTTTTTTTTCATTCACTTTCAATAAAGAAATAGTTCCCAGGAAGGCATTCTGAAATTAGGTGCTTGTTTTGGCAGGAGACAGAGACAGAGAAGAAAGGCAGTAGAATTACTACTGATATTTGTAAGGATTATGTCATCTGCAATGTCCTTATGTATGCTTTCATATACACAGGGATATTAAAATAAATCTAAAATCTGTGCATATACTTCATCATTATGTATCGTACAACATGGGAAATTTGGTGTGAGCTCATTAAATTAATGACATGTCCCTCATAAAAGTTTCAGAGGAAATGCTGGCAGTAATCTATACAAAAATCTTTTTTTTTTTCCCCTGTGTCACCTAACCATCTCATTCCTTTTGACCCACTTTCATTGAAGGAAATCAACTCCATTTTTGCAATACACCTGAAAGAGTGGGCCATTTAGTGATTTGAAAAAATAAATGAAAGCTTCTTCAGTTCATAAGATAATACTTTTATGATTTCATTGCAGTTACCTCATAAGGATAATGATAAACAGAAGGCCTTGCTATTTTTCTAACGGGAATAACTTATAAAAAAAGCATTATTTCCCTTGTGGTTTTCCTGCACCAGATGGTTTTTTTTTCCTAGGAATATTTTTAGCAGGCTAAAAAATTGACTGGATATTTAGACAGCTAAGATATGCTATTACTGCACAGCTCTTCAGAGTTCTTTACAGTACAGTTACAGTGATTGTAAGCATGGTGATAGATTTTAATGGTACTGTTACTCATGTTACCACTGTCTGTTAGGATAAGGTTGTAGTTTCTTTCCACTTCCTTTCAAAGAAACAAGGTTTTCAAGCACAATCCAGATATTTATATTAAAATATTTAATAGTAATTATTAAGTCTAAGTAGAGGAAGGAATTGGCAGAAGGAGTTAAGGATTTTCATTGGATCACGTGTTGAGTCTTTTTATGAAGATCTACTACCTTACCGTTTTAATCAGGTTTTGTTCATATGCACACTAATAATAACTTTTTGTAAACACTTTGTATGAATTGTATTTATTCCTTAATAGAATGCCTGTTACTGATACTGTCAGACAAGTATTATCATCAATTGTTTGATGACAATGATTGTTTGTATAATGGTCAAGTACCCTCTGAAATCTATAATCCGGTGGAAGCTTATGCTGGATGGAAGCATATGGTGCACTATCATTACCATACACCTTCAGATATATTGTAAGATGTACACAGAAATATAGAGCAATAGAGAACTGCATTTTAATGCTGTGTGAACTCAAAATGAAATGTCACCACCTCACAACCAAAGCAGCTTTTACAGTATACTGGTCTTTGACAAGGTCCTATTTTTCAACTCAATTAGGTACAAAAACCAAGTGTTGAAATAGCTGAATTTCCCCAAGGAACAATAATTTTAATTTTTGCTCAGCTCCACTTAACTTTACCTCAGTAACCTTCCCTTTTGCCTGTTAGACAGGTTTGTCTACATTACCAGTGGGAAACCATCCTCATTTATGAGGTGGGAAAGCAACCTCTGTAGAGCCATTACTTCCCCCTTCCATAATGGTGTGAAGAGAGTAGACTGAGCCTTGATATTATTTCTTTCCCCAAGAATGTAACTGCACTAACACAGTGGCACCTGGCCATATAATTGCGTGAAGTATAGAGCTGTTATATTTGTCTATTCTACCCAGAGGTGATAGCAGAAGGCAGATTGTGGCTGAGTTACAATCTGTGTCTAGGGCACTGCAAAAAAATCATACTCTCTTTGCTCTTTCTATGTGCCATTGGCTAAGTATTTCTACAAAGTCACAGTTTAGCTATTATCTGTAGCCACTGCAAAATATGTGGTCTAGCAGTATATCACCTGAATAATTGTTTGGCTAGGATAACAGTGTCACTATTGTCAATAAAATTATCACTGTACTCTGGGACTGAAAGAAAATTTTCTTTTTGAAATGTGATCTAGAGAGATCACAGAGAAAATAAAACACAAATCATCTGCAATTCCAGCAAATTTCAGATCTGTATATTCATGTACTATTTTTTAATGATAATTTCTAGTTTCTTAGGACGTCTACAGATATTATTTATTATTTCTTGCCTCAAAAAAATAACTTTAGGAGAAATGAATTTATTCCTTGAAGATGAGCTTCAACATTCATTGACCTGATGTCTGCACAGCAATGCAAGCCAATACATTTGTATTGCACATTTCTGTATTATATCATTTAACATCTCCCGTGTTCAAGCTGAAAATTAGGAGGAAATAGTTTTTTGATACTCACCATATGTTGCCTTTAAGGAGAAATCTAAGACATCAGTTCATGAACATAAGGGTGTTTTCTTCTCTGTGAAATTCCACTGAAGTTAGCAGGACTGTCCCAGGACAGTTCTGCTGCTCAAATTACGGACCCTGTATTCCAGTCCCAACATGCCTCTTTATTACTTCTATGTGTACATATGTAATATTGAAATATAATTACCTAAGACATTAACAGTACTCTTCTAAACAAATTCAACCTAATGTAAGTTTTACATCCATGAAAGAGTTTGGCTTATTCACCCAGTTAATTGTGTTTTTAAATTATTTTTAACTTATGAATGGATCAAAATTCATCTTCTTTTACCATGCTAACTAACTGAAGAGGCACATATGCCAAGAATGATTAGGTACAACCATATGTAATTTCATAAAACAGTCATCATCCTCTTTCCCTGCTTTCCAGGAGAAAGAAGAATCTTATAGCAAACTGACCATACCATTTAATGAGAACCAAAAAACTGAACTTCTACCTAGTATTACTGGCTACAGATACAAGAGTTAATGACAGTAATCTTTGCATCATGATTCAGTGTTTTCAGGTACCTAAGGTTCATTTTTATTTCAGGCAAATCTCTGTGATCAACGATCTGTGACATGGTAATGCTGTATTAAAGTCAGAATAATTATGCCTTTTAGGAAATGACATAAGAAAGAACAATTGACAGATTTTTTTTCCATGGATTATTATATTTATTAAAAAGGATTCTCATGGATTGGCACAAGTGTAACAGGAGATTGAACCCAGTCAATCATAATAATTACTGAATTTCTGCCAATTAATTTTAATCTTAATTTCTGCAAATTAATTGTAATAGATATAATCAAAGGGGATTTTTGTCAGTAACTTATCTATAGTTTAATATTCTCCTGGGTATTAACTTAATAGGTTAAAAATGGAGTTTGCTGACTTTGACTGTTAAGATACACATCTCCAGGAGAGATATTTTCTTAGAAAAGTGCAGTAATGTCAACATTCTTCTCTTGGCCGCCTGACTATTTGTCTCATTGGCACACCTATGTAACTGTTTCCTAGGAACAGATTGATTAACATCACTTTGGTCTTATCAGTCTCATTATCCATCGGGATTGAGAGCTGAAGGCAAATAAGAGTATTGTAAACCCCCTGAAGAATGTTCTGAAATTTTAAGGACAGGTGAAAACAATATTTTGTTGAAAACAGACCTAGAGACTGTTGTCTGTGTCTGCACAGTAAGAATGGAATTCAAGTACTTACCAAAAACAAAAGGGAAAGAAAAAGAAAGAAAAGACACTGGAAAGTGCTCAATATATCAAGTTGAGCATTGCATATGGCTTTCCAGGTTCAGTGTCCAGAAGATGAATGAGTAGAAACATATGCCAGAGGTTAGCCAAATAACCCAATCTGCCTAGAAAAAGAAAAGTAACTGTATTGATCTTGCACATAATAAAAGCTTGATTTTTCCTTAGACCTTTGGAAAATGGGATACTGTGTGTTCTGACTAATGAAAGCAGAATCAACTGCTGATATACTGTCCTCATTAGAGGCAATAACTTCACATAATTTCCATTTATGCTTTGAAATAAAAATTGAATGTAATTGAGGAAATTTTAATCTTCGGAAATTTTAGACTTAAATGTTTCAATTCATAAAAATGTTTGCCTTGTGTCCCTGAGATGCATGCAATAAGAGGCTTATTTAATTTTGTTTTTCCAGAAAAGAATCTGATTTGATCTCTTGATGCAGCCCACTGAAAAAGATTTCCCTTTTTACACTGAGTTCCAGTTCGCCTTTTTGAACAAGTATAGCAAGTATGTGCATCTATTTGCTACAAAATATACTCATTTCAGAAAAAAGGTTTTCTTTAACGGTCCTGTTCTTCAGATCCTTTTGCAGTCTCATGGCATGCCATATCATATGTGCCATGTCATTTATCCCAGTTTATCATTCGTTAAGTATAGGTATTTTTCTTTTATTTCAAAACTAACTTGGACTTTCTCATTAACATAACTGATAGCGCATTACATTTCTCACCCTGGCCTAGTAATCTGGCCTAGTAATTTAGTAAATAAAGAGAAGCAATTTCTGTATAGTTTGATGAATATGATCTATTTAAGTGCAGATGGATGAGATTAATCAGCCCCTAAATGCACAAACCTGACTATCTTAAAAGTAGCTACTTAGACTTTAGACAGTTCAGTTAAGCAAGATATAATTTTCCCATGATGTTCAGTCATGTATTCAACCCTCTACACTTGGCTTAAATCTAAAACTAGGAAAGAGTTAACTACATGCAAGAACTCTACTATCTTGAAAGAATCAGGCCATTATCTATATCTGCATAAGAATTCATTATTAGAACATGTAATTTAATGATTTGATAATCAGTTCTTTAGCTGTCTCTCTCCATGAAGTATTTCCTTTTGTACTTGTCCTATAAAAAGTGATAACATTTGAAATTGTTTATCATTCACTAGTATTCACGTATTAATGAACCATCAAATGCAGTAAGAACATCAGATTGTTAACCGTTGTGTAAATTCTATGAGCCTGTCAAGACACTGACAACTGTTAATATGAAAGAAAAGAAAGTTAAAATAATCACTTTCCTATAATAGCAAGAAAGAAACTCACAACAGCTGTTAATTAGACAGAGGTGAAAAATGAAATACCCATGTGCAAAACCAAAAGAAATTTGTTAGTGTGAAAAATTCATTAACTCCAAGGAATTCATTTCCTCTTGCCTGAGTTTCTAAAGAGAATGTCACTATAAAGTCTTTCTCCCGAAACAATGTTTTTCTGTGTACTTAGATAACTGACAATGCAGAATGATGAACATTTATGACAAGGATAGACAAACACTAGGCTTGAAGATTACCGCGAAATGATACCATTCATCTCCATGGAGTGTTAAATGAGAGGCCTAATTAACTGAATATGCTCACCATTTTATTGCTGATCACTTTCCTTTAAATATATAGCTAAAGCTATCTATTTTGATTAAATGGCATTGTTAAGCTTAGAGCCAGGGAAGCTACTGAAGCCATAAAACAAAAAAAAACATTCAGGGTGCAGAAATTCAGCCTTTGAACATGCTTCTTTTTTTGTGAAGTTAATTTTTTTACTTAGTTGATTGTTGTTACTGTGTTTTTTTTCCAGGGTGAGACATTAGTTCATTGAAGAAATTGTATCAAACTATGAACTTTTTACTTAGTAAATAATGTCTAAGATTTTTCAGCTACCCAATCTGTGAGCATATTGAGGGTTAAACTGGTGGTGACTTTCCACGGCTACATTTTTGAATATATTTACCACAGTTAAAAAGTGGCTAATATATTGGGGTTTGGTCTTTTCTTTTCAAAATACCAAATCAGCATGGAAAGAAAACTGTGGAGTGTAAATGAAGGGCAAACTCAGAATGTTCCTGAGTGGAAAAAAACAAGGCAGGCCTAAATTGAAATCCAGAGGCATCAAACTGCATATGCTCACCACATGAGCAGGAGACATGTTTCTAGTGGGTGTGAAAGTTATTATGTATCCTTAATATAGACTTCATACACTTCCTTTGAGCATCTGCTAACATTTTAAATTTTGAAGTGGAAGTTTTAAGGATACTGACCAGGTGGCAGCAATATCTTAAAACCTGTGAAATGGAGATGAATTAATAGATAGGTGGAAGTTGGAGTAACAGGAGATCTGAGACATCTATGTGTTCATTATACTCATGGGCAGTACATATCTGGGTCAAAAAAGCAAAAAGTAGCTTTCAAACCATCCTTAATTCAGTATGATTTTCAGTGTGCTGATGATTATGACAAGGGATATGGAGCATGGCACTTCAAAGACAGAAATCCAGGATGGAGAAAAGCAAAACTGTAGTTTAGTGCATGACTGTGTCAGTCAGTCTGTTTAAGAGGCAGACAAAAACCTGTTACATCCATGAACATGGATCCTTTTGGCTATGTTTTACTTCAACTCTGAATAACACCTCTGATAGCCAGGGGTCAAAGATATTCTGCTCTTGAAATCTAGATATACACATGCCATGGTCAGTCCATAATGTTTACCACAATTTTCCCTGGTATAAAATAGGGATAATACTACTGATCTAATTCAGATATCTTGGAAAATGACTAATAGAGTTAAACACTAAACTTTTTATGAATGAGATTTCAGTTACTAGGAAGTCTGAATACACCTTATTTGAACATTAAAAAGTTAGCATACTCCAAGCCTCTCTTATGCTTGTGTAAATTTGATTCAATATCTACCGTCACTAAGCAAAATAAGGTTATCTATACTGCAGCTAAGAGAAAAGGAAAATTTTTTTAAAAGGTAATTTGGAAAGATGAATTAACCTGAAAGCAGCAAAACTTCTAGTTTTCAAAACCTATCTTATGGAAAATATTTGTATAAAGATATTAATAAATATTTCTAGTAAGAAAACAAGTGTTCAAGCAAGAACAATTTTGACTGGCGGTCCTCTTTACTTTAGTGTGCAGTTCTCATCAACATTTCCATGTAATAAAGTTTTAAGTGAAGTAATAAGAAAGTTTCAAGAGAATAGTAAATCAAAACATTTTGAAACTATAGGAGGTCACTGAATATCTCTGATATCAGTCAGAGTGCAACATTTCTCTTACTAAAATTTCCTCTGGTTTCATGTAACAAGTCTAATGTTGATCAAATCAATTACAGAATGCAACATATTAGTAAAGCTGGTTTTAGATACACCTCCTTTCTGTTTGCATTTAATTTGCATAATAACCTTTCAATTGAGGAAATAGTCAAATGCTCTGAGAGAAAGAATGCAGGTATCCTTATGTGATATTTAGTCAGTGATTGCCCACTTTGATTTGGATAATACATAAGCCCAGCTGCTAACTTCTCTTATTACTGATTTCCTGAAAACAATATTGTTCTCTTGATGATGGAGTGAGTATACTGGCTAGCAATTTATTCAGATTCATAAATCCTTTCCCAGAGATGTGTTGTTGTTAAGCTTTCTTTTTAAGATGGGTGTGGGAGTGAGGGTAGTCAGACAATCATCATTACCCCTTTCATAACACAGAACATTTTTTCTGCTCTGGAAACAACTGCATTCACAATTAGCTAGAACTAGTGCTATGGTTTTCACTCCAGCAGAGTTGCATAACCTGATAAAGTTGTGTTAATATTATCAAAATTATGTATCAGCTGTTCTGTTGCACAGATCATTCTATTCCACATTTCTTCTGTTGCACAAATCTGTATCACAAGTCGGCTGTAAAATGGTATGCCAAACATTCTTCAAGGATCTTTAAAAATTACGTGTATGTTGTGTTCCTTGAAGCCATGGGTAGAACATGAGCACTGTAAAATATTTTGTTTAACAAGATGACACCAAGAAATTATTGATATTTAGTGGCAGTATGTTGCATGCTGAAAGACTAAAACGTTGGCTATTTAGAGAGTTTCTGGTGAGCTTCAGAAATAGAATAGGAACCCTGTGCTCTGGGGGTTTAATTCTAAGTTCTGTTTAGTCAAACAGAGACTTCTGTTTAGTCAAGATAGAGAAGAAAAAAACCTAAAAGGCTTTAAATGAGTATCTAGTGCAGTACCTTAGCAGTCAATTTTCGGCAATGACATAGCAGCAGGCATTTTAAAGAGGTTTTAACAGAACATTTGAACAGTTGAATTTTTAATCACCTCTGTATTATTGTGGTAACTAATATGCTGCACCTATTGCAGGCAAGCATTCTGCTTATTAAGACTACCTTTTAACAGTTTGCAGATTTCTCGGGAGCCATGCAGAGAAGAAAAGATTAGGGAGAACAGACAAGGTTTTTTTAGCAAACATGCAACTGTGAACTGCTGTAGGCTTACAGTCTGTAACTTTCTGCCTTTATGCATCTGGACCTACAATTAGCAGAAGAAGCCAATGCTCAAATCCTTGCCCACAGCTACTGTCCTTTACATAATCTAAAACCAGTCAGACTCTCAAAACAACAAGATTGACTTGAATTTTTTTTTTTCAGATAACAGGTACATTTTGTATTTCTTTTGGTTTCCATTCTGGCAGTCTCTAGGAACATTTTATTTTCTTTTTACTGAGGAGAGTAGTGTAGGATCTTGAAGATAAAACTAAAGGTCTTTTCTATATGGAAAGCTTCTATTTAAACCTTAGGTCTCATAGACTCAATTTAGTCAGAAATGCAAGCAATTAAGAGCTATCAATGACAGCGGGCATAAATACAAATACGTATTTTGTATTTAGGCTCACTTTCTATGTACCCTGGCTTCCCAGCTGAAAGTGTAGATTTTCAAATATTGTAAGAAATAAAAATAAATATGTTAAGCCTTCATATACTACCAGAAAAAATTATATGTAGATTCCATTACATTCCTAAGATAACAGAACTATGGGTGATAAAAATTAATTACTGAAACATTTATGTATTCACATAATACATCCAGAAGCATGGATCCTCAAAAAAAACCAAACCCAAAACCCAAAACAAAACAAAAAAAAAGGAACTTCATCATATCCCTAAATTCTTGAAAAACTAGTAGGTAATACAGGCACAGCAACACACAGCTCATCACTACTGTTGAAAAAGTATTGTATTAATTTATAGTAGTTACTCTAGTGTAAGCAGATCTGGAAATACTCAGCACATTCCATTCTCTCTCTTATTACAAAAAAAAAAGAAAAAAGAAAAATGTACTACATTTCCAGCAATTGGTCTCAGAAAATACCAGTCTGGTAGATTTACCTTAATATCTTTGTACTTTGTAAGTGTGTTACAGTGTCACCATGGTTATGGAAATATTTCTTTGCATGGTTCATTTTAAAAATACAAATAACTTGCAGTGAAAAAGCCACAGCACAAAGGAAGGAAATTCAGCAATGGAATGCAAAAAGGCTGAGTGATACCAAAGATGCAAGTGTAATAACGTGCAAGATCCAATTACCAACAGCTGGCCCTCATCCAAGTGGAGTTTGCAAAGGATGTGTGAAAGATACGGCCAATATATTATCACACAGCATTATTTATGTAAACCACTAAAAGTATGACTTCACATTAGGAAGTATTTTACATAAAAATATAAAAAATAATTTCCTGGGTTTATATACATTATTTAGAGATCACTCACAAATCTGCTGTATTACAAATGGGAGCATCTTTCAATGTAAGTCACATCTACATCAGAGCTTTCAGGTATGTTTTTAAGAAGGAAGGTTGCAGCAAGTGTGTCCACATGTGGTGGTTTCAAATTGTGTTCTGCAATTCTGAAGTTCTTCTGAATTTAGATGGCAATAACACAGCTGCCTCACCTTTTCACGTGATTTCTCCAAAACAGAAAAAGTACTTGCAACTAACAAGTTATGCATGCTTGTTCTGCTTCAATTTCCCCATAACGTATTGATAAAAGTAATTCAAGTAAGCAGAACCTGCAGCTTCCTTGGGTTTCTTCTGATAGTAAAAGCCTCTTTAGTAAATTTTCTTTCCTGTACATTGAAGAAATGGTGAAAAATTAAAAAGATGGACCACGGCACTATGTCATGGTCTTTCAAAAGAGACATGAAATAACTCATGATAATCTTCTCATAGTCTAGAAAAGGCAGGATCTACATGTTGTTTCTTTTCTTCTTCTTTTTTTTAATAGTCTTTTTTTTCTTTCTCTGAAGTAATGTTCCCTCTTAATAATCTAAGAAAAATATTGTAACAGTTTTTACTTTCCTGATTAGCTGTTGCTGCTATGAATGTACTCTCATTTTATTTATTGTCTACATATGAAACTTTTTTATTTATGGTCTGCATCTGAAATAGGGCTTGCCTTTTTCATTCTTTGCAGTATTAGACCTTTCAGGAGTAAATCTTGGCTGTTTGAAAACCATAAGAAGAACATGGAAAACTATAGGAGGATAAGTAGCAGACTGAAGATGTTTACATTTCTTTTTCTGCATACTGGGTTCAGAAATTTCATCACATTTTTCCCATTGGTCCATGTCCACTGTGAGCTAGACTTTGAATCATAGAATCGTGCTGATTGGAACTGACTTCCTTGGGCAATTATGGCAACATGCTTAAAACAAGTCAGTAATAGCCAGTTACTCAGGGCCATGTCCAGGAAAGGTCTGGATGTCTCCACAACCTCTCTTGCAATCTGTTGCAGTGCTTTACTTCCTTCACAGAGAAAGATTTTTCTGCCTTGTCTCCCTGCACATGTCTCCATCTGCCTGATTATCTTGGTGACTCTTTGAGTAATACATTGAGGAGTTCTCAGTGATAGACACTCACATCTAGGGTGAGATTGTCTGGCCTGTATTTCCCTGGGTTCTCCTTTACACCATTACTGAAGGCGTCTGCATTATCCATGTTGCAAGTATTTGCTTCCTGAGCCTAGGACTGCAGATGAGGGCCTTCAGTAGAGATCCTTCTGTGGTTCAACACCTACCATGTCCCAAACAACCTTATTTCAGCGTATTTCAACCTTACTTCAACCTTATTTCATGCTATGTCTCATGCAACATGAAGCACCAAATTGCAGGCCTTAGAAGTAGATAGACTAAAATGTTTACAGAATATGCAGAAGAGCAGGATTTCAATCCCTGACTGGTAACATTAAGGCTTCACATAAGAACATTGATTTTAACGCGTTGCTTAAAACCAGTAATAATGGTTATTACTTCTTTACAAAGTTATTTTTATATATGGACTTACAATGCAGCATATCCTCAGCTTCTTGACCTCATGTCTTCTATGAATTCTGTCCATACACTTCACAATTTTTGAGCATAATATTCACAATGATCTTTTAAATGCTAATTATTAATAGGATTAAACATCAAAAAGAGCTGCTCTTTTTTTTTTTTTTTACTTTCCAGTAAATTTAGATTGAAGGCAGACAAGTTGCAGATAAAATAAAACAGTTAATTGGAAATACATGCTCTGTTAAATCCTACAATACATAGCTGAAAATGTTAAATATTTGTATATTTTCCTAACATCATAGTCATCTCTAATATTCCTTCATTACCCCAACTGAGTTGATGTCAAGAAA
>VYXC01008049.1:59015-79031 GCA_013397175.1 Platysteira castanea
TATTATCTTCAGAGAAAAACAGAAAACAAAAACCCCTACACCTGTATTATATATAAACATAGTGAAAAAAAATAATATATTTCTTAAGGTTTTCAACAGGAACTCCAGATGTGCACTGAATCAGAGACCTCCATTTATGACGTTAGTGGTATTTAGAAATATTCTTTTCAATTTATATATTAAAAAACTTCATACAAAATCTGCATAGGATTCTTGCAGTCTATAAAACATGCAGAAAAAATGATGTTTCTGTGATTCACATGGTTTTCTGTAAGATGTTCCCAGAGGAAATATGTAACAGCCATAGTTTACTGAAAGCTCATATCACAATGAGTTGCTAGAATACTTTAAATGTGATTCTTCTTTACATTCCAAAATGGCAAATTGAGGAGTTCTACATTTATTAGCTTACACCGATTGAGTCTTTTAATGAGTTTAGTTTACAAGAGAGATTTTTTTCTGAATGCAGGTCCTAAACACTAGCCTGTGGATACCTGGAAATATCCCTCTTACCATCTGGAAGCTAAATGGTGCTTTCAGTTTTACGTGTTCAATCCTCTCTTCTTCACTTTATGCCCTCAATTTTACATAGGTAAAAGGTCAGAGGTGGAGTCTTGTATCCCTGGTATAAATGTCAGTATTTCCACTTTACAAGAAATCCGGTCTAAGTACTCCCAAATTATACCTCAGCTGTGCGGAAATATGGCAGTGATATAATTGCTCTGTGCTATTTAACCAAAAAAGGAAAGCTAAATAAAACATTTTCTTGTACACACTTGTCATACATCAGTAGGCAACTAATTTCCATATAGTCACAGAGACTTACAGTGGCTTAACTAGATCAGCACACTTGACTGAAATGGGACAACTAGTCTCTACATGACTAAAATACTGTGGCTAAGATCTCTTCCACAATAGTAATATATTCCCATTTTCATGTGTTATGCAACAGAACTTTTATCAAATGACTTATTTGATCTCCAAAACTGAGGAAACACATTTACCCTCTCTGAAGTGGGGAAATACTGTGATGGTCATTTCAGAAATGAAGACATACATTAACAGTTAGACGGTAAAGGGATTTTGGCATGCTGCCACCAAAGCAGAAGTCAAAGCTCCAACTAAACTTTCTATGCCATGCCTGGAGGAAATTATCCCTTCAAGAAGAAGACTCATAGCAGTCAGCATGATGAACCAGGGATATGCTTAAACTGGAGAACAGGAAATGATGGAGAGAGCACGTCATTTGACTCTCATACCTCTTTTTGACATTGATATACCGGTTCTGTAGACTGCAATAGAATATAGAAGTACGTTATCTAGCTCTGTACTGAAAGTACCTCAGCATGAAAAATAAGCCAACATTTTGCTTTATTTGATGACAATACACTACTTAATCTGAATAATTTAGGTCTTTATTAACTTTACATTAGAGTATATATTTTAGGTTGTAATTTGAAGTCCTGAACCTTTTCCTTGAAGTAAAAAGCTAAGCTGTTTCCCTGAGAGAGAGAAGNAAATCCTACAATACATAGCTGAAAATGTTAAATATTTGTATATTTTCCTAACATCATAGTCATCTCTAATATTCCTTCATTACCCCAACTGAGTTGATGTCAAGAAAGAATTAGCACTTTACCTCCAGGTTTTTCACTTCATTCCACATGTTTCTCTCTCACATTATTTTCAAATATATTTTGGGCTAAGTATCTATCCAAGGGTACATTACATACTGCAAATACATGTATTCCTTTCTTGATGTGCACACTGATTTCTTATTAGTGCTAATGGAAATTAAGTGCACTTACATCACTCAGAGAGCCTCATTACTGTAAACAAACCAACAGATTCACAAAGAAGCAACAGAGATTTTGCCTACCTTGAGGAAACTTTAGATGATGGATAATTTAATAGTTGTTTTACTGTCTCTTCTTGAGTCTAACCGTAGAGCTGGACAGTCAGATTTATGGCCTGGTTACGTTCCATGATGTTTGAATTCTGGAATCATGCTTTTGTGCCACTGGCAGTAGCATTAACACATCAAAGATATAAATGGATCTTTGCAAATCCCCATGTCTCCTCTGTTCCCTGAAATACACTTTATTTTTACCAGGCACCTTCAGGATCTGGGTTATTATCTTCAGAGAAAAACAGAAAACAAAAACCCCTACACCTGTATTATATATAAACATAGTGAAAAAAAATAATATATTTCTTAAGGTTTTCAACAGGAACTCCAGATGTGCACTGAATCAGAGACCTCCATTTATGACGTTAGTGGTATTTAGAAATATTCTTTTCAATTTATATATTAAAAAACTTCATACAAAATCTGCATAGGATTCTTGCAGTCTATAAAACATGCAGAAAAAATGATGTTTCT
Source organism: Platysteira castanea (assembly GCA_013397175.1). Taxonomy (NCBI): domain Eukaryota; kingdom Metazoa; phylum Chordata; class Aves; order Passeriformes; genus Platysteira; species Platysteira castanea. Next base: position 61,399 of record VYXC01008049.1, read on the forward strand.
GTGATTCACATGGTTTTCTGTAAGATGTTCCCAGAGGAAATATGTAACAGCCATAGTTTACTGAAAGCTCATATCACAATGAGTTGCTAGAATACTTTAAATGTGATTCTTCTTTACATTCCAAAATGGCAAATTGAGGAGTTCTACATTTATTAGCTTACACCGATTGAGTCTTTTAATGAGTTTAGTTTACAAGAGAGATTTTTTTCTGAATGCAGGTCCTAAACACTAGCCTGTGGATACCTGGAAATATCCCTCTTACCATCTGGAAGCTAAATGGTGCTTTCAGTTTTACGTGTTCAATCCTCTCTTCTTCACTTTATGCCCTCAATTTTACATAGGTAAAAGGTCAGAGGTGGAGTCTTGTATCCCTGGTATAAATGTCAGTATTTCCACTTTACAAGAAATCCGGTCTAAGTACTCCCAAATTATACCTCAGCTGTGCGGAAATATGGCAGTGATATAATTGCTCTGTGCTATTTAACCAAAAAAGGAAAGCTAAATAAAACATTTTCTTGTACACACTTGTCATACATCAGTAGGCAACTAATTTCCATATAGTCACAGAGACTTACAGTGGCTTAACTAGATCAGCACACTTGACTGAAATGGGACAACTAGTCTCTACATGACTAAAATACTGTGGCTAAGATCTCTTCCACAATAGTAATATATTCCCATTTTCATGTGTTATGCAACAGAACTTTTATCAAATGACTTATTTGATCTCCAAAACTGAGGAAACACATTTACCCTCTCTGAAGTGGGGAAATACTGTGATGGTCATTTCAGAAATGAAGACATACATTAACAGTTAGACGGTAAAGGGATTTTGGCATGCTGCCACCAAAGCAGAAGTCAAAGCTCCAACTAAACTTTCTATGCCATGCCTGGAGGAAATTATCCCTTCAAGAAGAAGACTCATAGCAGTCAGCATGATGAACCAGGGATATGCTTAAACTGGAGAACAGGAAATGATGGAGAGAGCACGTCATTTGACTCTCATACCTCTTTTTGACATTGATATACCGGTTCTGTAGACTGCAATAGAATATAGAAGTACGTTATCTAGCTCTGTACTGAAAGTACCTCAGCATGAAAAATAAGCCAACATTTTGCTTTATTTGATGACAATACACTACTTAATCTGAATAATTTAGGTCTTTATTAACTTTACATTAGAGTATATATTTTAGGTTGTAATTTGAAGTCCTGAACCTTTTCCTTGAAGTAAAAAGCTAAGCTGTTTCCCTGAGAGAGAGAAGCCAACTTCCCTTTTCTTTAAAACGTGGCCAGTGGTAAAGCTATATTTCATTAGAGTGCTTGAACTCAGGGCTTCCCCTCAGCTGTGAACATTGAACCTGAATTTTCTGTCTTCTAGATGTGTGCCCTAACCCTAAGCTTAGTGTTTAATGCAAGCATTCTCCATTAAAATACAGAAACAACCCTAGGAAATGCAACTGGAAACCAGGAGTCAGATTTTCATTGGAGAGCTATAGTCACTAGTGTAATAATGTGTAGTTTTTGCTTCATAGAGGCTCCATGTCAGTGTGCAGGGTAGAGTGTTCAGGCCTCATTACTAAACTGCATCCTTTCCTACATCTGGCAGTGCATTCTTTCTATACTGCATGCATGTAGAGGGAGAAGTTGGATTTTAGAATTTTGCAGTCATGGACTTGAAGGAAAATCCTGGAATACATTCCTCCTCTCTCCCTCTAGATTTGTGGTAAAGTACTTGGTGTAGAAAGTACCACAAAATTTTCTCACACACAAAAATTGTTTCATAGCAGCTACCTGTAGACACCTATGTATATTTGTGACAAACTATATACATACACACCTATATATATATATGTTTTCAACTTCTACGTGACAACTGTATGACATATTCAGCATTCTTCTATGTTCACATTAAACTGAAGCTTGGTTTTTAGGAACATGAGCCATAAAGTATTTACTTTTTTTAAACACACAGTACACACTGGTCAACCACAGAAATACAGGGAGAGCAACTGGGCAAATTTTTTTACATCTTTCAGGAAGGCACTTAAGTCTTATGGAAATATATATACTCACTTGAAGGCTTAAGAAAGACTACTATTTATAGAATCCATAATTCGATTTTTCATAATTCCTAGCAGTTTTATGAACTGTTGGGTTGAATGAATGTCTTTCAGACCAGCAGGTATCATGCACTGACATATGTTTATATATGTGCATTTGTGTGCTGAAAATATTTGTACTGCAGCTTTTTAGAAAACATCTATATTTTGTTCCTAGTTTTGACTGATTCTTTTCAAATCGAACTAGGCCACAGACATAATTTTGTGTATAAGCAAGTACACAATATTCAGGGATGATTGCACATCTTTTTCGTATACCAGTAGTTAGATGCTTGAAGATTTGTAAGGTACATACAATCTGTTCTATTGTCTACAAACATAGGAATGAAAGCAATTACCTTTTCGAGTCAATGAAAATTTACAAAAAATAAATATCTGAAATATTTATAATACTAGAATATATATTATGAATTCATTATTCTGTGCTATTACAACATGACTCTTTTGTGAGGATATGAACATGGTTACTGTTGGTACATCTGTAAAAGTATTCTCATGGAGAAAGTTTATGTGATGGATAAAACAAATGTGTTTACATTTTGGTGTTTTCTAATGTTCCAGGATTTTTCATCTATCCATACACAAATAAAAGTAAATTAATGTCTTAATATTTATTTTTCACTTAGCTGTAATTCAAGTTCTCTCTGCTCTAATGAGGAGGATTTGATTGACAAAGGGATTTCTACTGAAGAATAGTGGTATCTGGGCTTCCCAAGCTGTTTTCTTTTTCAAAGACAGATGGTAAATCTGTCAGCAGTTGCATTCTGCACAACAGCAGCCCAGATGCTTGTAAGCTTTCTGTGTGAAGTCTCTCCACCCCCCAAGAGTACCAATGGGCTACTTGCCAGAGAAAGGTCCCCACGGCAATTAGTTGTCTCTGAATTCAACTTCAGCTGTCTGGAAAGTCAAATGAAGGCAGCTTGTTTGGTCATACACCATTTAATGCGAAGAGTCTGCTTCTTTATAATTAAGGCAGCCTTCTGTGTATCAGTCCAGCTGTGTCCTGGAAAAAACACCTATGTGACCTTCCTTGTTTGAAACAGCAACTTTCTGTTTACTGTACCTTTTATTTTTTATTAAATGAAAGCTATAGTTCCAAGGATTATTATTTTGTACCTTTCCTGAATGCATGTGTTTATTGTTGCAAGATACAGTGTTTGCCAATAATTTAGTGCACACTAAAGGACCAAAGGACAAAGAACACTGTGTGAAACCTTTTTCGTACTATTTTTCACAGCTGGAGGCTTTGCACTTCAGCTTTACTGGGTCTCTGGATCCATCTCTAGTATGATTGTGACACACTATAAAATTGATAAAAAGGCAGAAATTGTTGCTAACAATTACAAAATACATGAAAGTTGCACTTCTGCAATGTTGACGTCTTTTTCAAACCACAGTCACATGTAATCTGTTCATGGGAGAGAGAAAATCCCCTGCAAGGTTGTAGACCAAATTTTACTTGCATCAAAAATACTTTTCGAGTGGGTTCACTGCTTGAAACCTTCATCCAGAAAAAAAAAAGAGATTTCTATATGCAGAAGTATGTATCCTACATAAGACCTTCCAAGATATATGAAACAAGAAATAGCTAAATTATGGAGGAAACAAGGTGACAATTTGATATATAAGTTTAGTATCATTCCTGCAAAAACAATAGGAATGCTTTGATTTTATAACAGATTTCCACTGCACAAAATTTTATGCAGGTTAAGGTTCTCAGAAAAATAATTTGACTGTTTAAAATGATACTTTAGATTTTTTAAGAGATTAAGTATTAGTATTAAAGATATGAGATGATAAGATTAAGAAAATGGTAATGAAGACATAAAAAAAAAAAGCTAATTCCAAAATCAGTGAGTCAGAAGATGACCAAAAGATCACAGCTGGAAACAGGGAATAAAAATTATGTCAATAAAGAGCATTCCCAGGAATGAACTTTTGCCAGTAAATAACCAGATAAATAATTATTCCCTTTCTTGGAATGGAAGGGAAGATGATAACTCTTTAGGCTTATGAGATACTGGAGTTGCAGCAGTCAACGCAAAAAAGTGGTGCTATCAGGAGAAGTAGAAAGGAGAGAACTCCCGTGAGTTCCCAGGCTCTCTTCTTTTCCTCTGTTCCTGTTAGGATCAGAACAGCAAAGGCCCTGTTGGGTGTATTCGCTTGGCTGCAACCCAACACTTGTTATGGAGCTAGCACTGAAGTTAAAACCTTTCAATATAAAAGTCAGTTACTAAGGCCTGGGTTTTAGACTCAGTCCAAGTACAGTCTGAAACTTGTTTGAAAACTAATTTAACAGTCTCCACAAAAATGACAGCAAAAATAGCAATGAATGTTACAAAAAGAGTAACCACATTTTCCAGAATGCTTTAATACACTTGACACTGTGATCAGAATTATCTCCTTTGCTTTCAATGGGTCTCTGATTATCTGAAATCCTGTCACAAGCTTGCATATTACTTCATTCACCTAGCTACTATAATAAGTAGGGAATGCTGTTCTGGTAATGGGAGACAAAAAAAATCCAGGAAATCAATTTACAATCATGCTTCAGTGTGTACTTTACTCAATGAAATATTGATTTTAGAAGCACAAGCTATTTCTGGTCTGCAATAGTCTGGCAAGTTGTACACCTCAAGAAAGTTGGAACTGAGATTTCCAAAATACTTTATGAAGCATTTTCTCCTTTTCTATGTCTTAAATGCTTTTGCCATGCGTTCCTAACTCAGAATGCTGGATATCTACACACAGAAAGAGATAAATGAAAGAAGAGATTAAAAAAAAAAAGAAAACCTTTTATCTCATCTATGTAAAGCAGTAAAATCCTACTTATGTGTTAACCCTAATTCTGTTTTTTAACTGAAAATACAATTTGAACATCACCCCTTCTGTAGAAGGCAAAAGCAATTCTATATAAGAGATGCCTATCCTTGTGTTACAAATTCATCCAGCTGGCTGCCATGCTAGCTTTTTCTAACTTCAGCCTACCAGATCAAGCATTAAAAATCTGCATGTTTTTCTCAGGAAATCCATGTTTAAACTTCTGAAAGTTAAGAAGTACCAAAAAACTATCTGTATAACTAATGATGTTATTCAAAGTCTTGAGAGAACACAGCAATTTTCAGGATGTACTCTTATGTTACTAGCTATTGGATAATTGGCTGGAAATGTGTATGGGTCTATTTGGTGATTAGGAATATTGAGAGTAAGTGGAAAGACTGAATGTGAGAATATTTTTATTAAAAGCTAGACATGGAAGAAACTGATTAGACAAGATATCCCATAGTCTGGCCAAACACAGGTTGTATCTCATGATGTTTGGTAAAATTTTCTTTAAAGGATCTAATAGGTGCATTATTTTAAATGGTTCTTTTTTCTTTTCAGTTTAATATGGCAGCAAAGAATGAATACTAATTCCATCTGAATGCTGACCTTACCTGTAAATAGAGTATTTTAATGAATTATTTACAAGAATTAAACATACACGCCAGATTTCCCCCTCTTTCTTTTCCCCCTATTCAATTAAAGACCCTCATATTTCAGAATAGTTCTGAAGGTTTCCAATCTACTTTTAGTTAATGATTTATATTGTCAATATATTGCTTAGAGATTACTGGTTGCTCATAAATAATGTTTCTGCTTGTTGCATGCAATGACAATTGGGAAATTGCCCTGTCATTACAATTCAATACGTTAGTGTATAAATTAAGATTCATAAATGACTCAACAGAAGGAAACATGTGGTCAAAACATGTGGCTAAATCGTTAAGCTATCTTAGGAGATCTTTTAAATCATTTGTATTGATTAATTACCAGACCTTAAGTGAAGTAAATCAAAATAATGTTAAAGACTTCAATGTCACTACGTCTTCTCATTGACAGAAAAAGGAACTTTCCCTGGAAAACTCATGAAGTTTTGCCCCATTCCCCAGTGTAGGTCCTCAACTGGAGTATTTCATCCATTTTTGTGCAGTGAATTTTAAGGTGTTGTATGCTGATATGCAGTCCAGAGGGAAAAAAACAACCAACAAAACAACAACCACAATAAAAAAGATTAAATGTTGTCCAATAAAATAAATAAAGAGAAATATTTATCCTAAACCCCAGACATTTACAGTTTTAAAAAAGGTCTTGAAAGAGTGTTTTCTGTGTTTATTGTGTACCAAAAAAAGCAGTAGATTTACCTGCAAAATAAAAAAAAAAAAAAAAAAAAAAAAAAAAAAAAAAAAAAGAGGGAGCTAGAACTTTAAAAAAGGTTTTCTAAAAGTCTGAAAGTAAGAAAAGTAAAGCATGAGAACAGTTGGCTGAATGTTTCTAAAGTATATATCACTCAGGGGTTTAAAAAGGAGTTAGGTAAATATGCACTCAAAATCATGTAAACATCAAGAATCCTGTGTTGTATCAAAGGAGTGGTTGAAGTGACCTTGCAGTGATCCTTCCAAGATTTTTTCCATCTTTCTATTATTACTGTTCATATTTAGCCATTTACTCTTAAAAGCAAGTTTGATTGATTGAACTGGAAGGAAATTTTTCCCCCCAGTTCCCACCAACGTAAGTAGAGACAACAGATTTGGAGAGAAGTTCTCATACACTCTGGCCTTTTTAAGCTATAAGGCAGAAATGTATAGGAAGGGTAAAACATAAATAAGCCACATATCCGAAGAAGGCACGCAAATAATTCTTGGAAGAGATACTGCTGAAGTGAACAATGACAACAAGCATAATGAACCTTAGAAAACCATCCCTTGCTGTGTTACATCATTATTAGACACTGAGTTTGTTGTAAACTCAAATGCCTCTTGGTGTTGCTGCTGGGCACTTCTGTGAAAAGCCTGGCTCAACCTTCTTTGCACCTTCCTTCAGGTATTTATATGTTCTGATAAAATCTCCCCTGAACTGGGCTAAAGAGTCCCAGCTGTCTCAGCCTTTTCTTATAGAAGAGATGCTCCAGTCCCTTATTCATCCTTGTGCCCCTTCATTGGTCTCTCTCCAGTATGCCTGGGTCACTGGTACTAAGAAGCCCAAAGCTGGATAGAGTACTCCTGGTGTGGCCTCAACAGCAAGTTGGCACCTACTGGCAATACTTTGCCTAATGCAAGCCACGATACCATTGGCCACCTTTGACACAAGGGCATAGTGTTGACTCATGTTCAACCTAGTGTCCACCACAACCTCCAGGTCCTTTACATCAAAGATGTTTCCCAGAAAATCTGCCCCCAGAATATTTTGGTGCATGGGGTTGTTCCTCCCCCAGTGCTGGACTTCCTGTTTCCCCTTTTTGAACTTCCGTGTAGTTCCTGCCAAGCACATCTGTCCATTCTGTTGAGGTCCCTCTGGATGGCAGCATGACCCTCTGGCATATCAACCACTCCCCGCAGTTTTGTGTCATCAGCAAACCTGCTGAGGTGTACACTGTGTCCATTCATCCAGATCATTAATGAAGATATTGAACAAGACTGGACCCAGTATTGTCCCCTGAGTTACACAACTGATTACTAGCCTCCAGTTAGACCTCATGCCACTGATCACCATCCTCTGGGCCCAACTATTTGGCCAGTTTTCAGCCCAGCTCACTGTAGGTACATTTGGCCCATTCATCAACAGCTTCTCTCTGAGGCATTTATGGGTAACAGTGTCAAAGGCATTACTGCAGTCACAGTAAACAATATCCACAGTGATTTTTTAGTATTTACACTGCAGTTTGCATAGTCAGATGAAACTCCCAAAGCTGCAACAATTCTTCACAGGCTTAGTATTTTCCTCACCTTTTAAACCTTCTAAACTGCACGCACTCTCCTACACATCCTGTTTTCGATCTGAGCATGCTCATTTAAATCTGCTTGCATATAAGTGTGAATATGTTATAGCAAATGTACTATACATGTTGCTCTGCTAGATTCTTCAGTATTTTAGATTTGTAAGTTAGGCCTTACAGTGAGTTAATGTTGTATATATTATATAATGATATTTACAACATCAAGCTATAGTAAATTCAATATGAATCTTTTGTTAAACTACTTAACGTAAGCTATCAATTAAGTGCTGTATTAAGTGCTGTTAAACCTTTAGGCCTTAATTGTTAATAAAGTCTGGGGCTCAGTTTAATGAGGAGGTCTAGTTTAAATCTCGTGATTAAATGGGAGGGTCTTCCTTGTTCCTTTTTATCCTTATCCTTTTCTACCCTTACCCTTTCCTTCTCCTTGCACCTCCAGCTTCCACATAATTTTTGGACTGATTTTGGGTTTAGACTGATTGATTTTAGATTTTAGTGTGTTTATTCTCTATGTGCTTTAACCATTTAGTAAGCAGTAGAGTGAACCTTGCCAATGAATTTTGTCATATTTTTGCTTGTATATTAAACCTGCTTTTACCAATACTTTTGATGGTGAGTCTTTAAGAGACTTTAAAACACCCATTCATGACAGCATCAATCAGAAATAATCTGCACATGATGCCATGAATATTGATATTCTTATTTTTAATATGATAATACCTAGGAACTTTCCAGTCATCAACTAATATTCTACCACATAGTAGATGATAGTCTTATTCTATGGGAGAAAAGTCTAAAGCAAAAAGGGAGAACAAAAAGGGGAAATAAATTAGAAAATAGAGACTAGAAAATAGAAAATAGAAAATAAAGATGAAAAAGGAAAATGAAACAGAAAGGGGAGAGGAGGAGGAAAAGGAAGAGGGAAAAGGAGAAAGAAAAATGAAAAAAGAGCATATTTTATATTAACTGATATCTTCTAAATCAATCAATGTACTTCTCCTTAAAGGAAAAAGTGTTCAAATGCAACACCACAGCAAACATTTTCTGCAATTTTCTGTCTTTATGATAGCTTTCTTTACCCTACCAACAAAAGGGGAATCTCCATCTCAGTAGGAGCTGCACACTGCATAGCAGAGAATTAATTCTATTTTATTAAATACCAACCTGGCATTCAGCATTTGCAGATTCAGGCCTTTATGATACATGCAAGAATAAAAAAGTCACTACATAATGTAACACACAGAGAAAAATGTTATTACTACTATAATTGTAGATACGATTTTATCTGTAGTTGTAATCCATTATTTGACAAATAAAACCCTCATAAAATTGTTGCTGAAATTTCAATTTGCCCCAGGAAAAAAGTCATCAGACTGAGACTTTCATTCTTCTGGATTAAGAGAAGCAGTTTCGAAACAAATATTTCTGTTGATGTTCATATTCTAGTCACTTAATTAAATTTTCTGTTGGCCAGAAAGGACATAGCAGTCACAGTTATGAAAAATGAGACTAAAAAAAAGATCAAGTTTCATCCATTAACATTAAACTCTAAGCATTGGAATTCATTCTGAATCTTTCACAAACCAGGTTGTACCATCCCTCCATTTCAGATATTTAGTCACTGTCTCCAGTACACTACACAGTCAGAAAACAGACACAGATTTAGAGGAGCCCAGGATCTAATTCAGAATAGCACTTCATAAATATTTAATTCACAGATGTGTTTTCTTTAAAAGGTGTATGCAAAGTGTCTATAAGAAAGACAACTATTTTCCCTTGTCCCATACCAGACATTTGAAAGCTCCCTTGCAGCAGGAGACAAGAAGAACTGTGGAAAATGCTTAGTAGTACAATGAAAGGTGTACAATGAGGCAGAGACATCAGTAAAGTGAATTCTAAGCTGAGGCAGTAACAGCATTTCCTTCATGTATGACTGATTTCTAAGAAAACAGTTTTTCTTATAACACACAAGATTTCCCTTCCTCTTTTAAACTCACAACTGCCTTGTTCAAACTGTGGTTTTGTAGGACAAAATTTACTGTAATTTCCCTCAGCAATACGGTAGGGTTTTTAAAAATTCCATCCTACCTTGAAAGTGATTATTTAATTCTCTGTTCATTATATCCCAATAATTCCAATATTAAAACTGCTAGCAGTGAATATTACAAAACCCCCTCTGCCAGCCACACACACTCAACCTGAAAGCCAACCTGTTTTCTTCCTTTAATAGACTAGTAAAGACTTTGCACATCAAATTACACCTCAATTACAAATGTGTAGTTTCACTGTCCTCTGATTATATTTTCAGTGACACCTGTGGCACTCTATTACCATCAATGATTTTATGGACGTATAATCTTAGGTAACTAACTGGAATCTACTCAACCTTAGTTGAGTCTTAGCCAGTGCTCTAAAAGAGATTGCATCATGCTATTTTTTTTTAGTATTTCACAAAAATTAACATAGAGAAAAATAATTTTAGAAATCCTACTCTTTTTTTTTTGTGATTATGCTGGTTTTGGCAGAAGTAGATGAAATTTTTTATGCAGTAGTTTACACATGGGGCTATCTTTTGGATTTGTGATGGAAATAATGTTGATAATTCTGAGATGTTTTCATTATTGACCAGTTACTGACCAGTGGTCACACAGAGTCAAGATCTTTTCTGCCCCTCACCCCACCCCACAAGACATGCACAGGGACCTGGGAAGTGACACAGCCAGGATAATTGACCCCAACTGTCCAGTGGTCCAGACCATAAGGCCTCATGCTCAACATGTAAACTGGTGGAAAGAGGAAGAAGGAGACACTCTGAGGGATGGTGCTTGTCTTCCCAAATCACCACAATGCATAGTGCAGCCCTGTGTTTCTGGAGGTGGCTGAACACCTGCCTCCCCAGGGGAAGTGGTGAATTAATTCCCTGCTTTGCTTTGCTAGCCTACACAGCTGTTGGTTTATCTCAACTCATGAGTTTTGTGTTTCACACTTTTGATTCTCTCCCCCATCCCACCAGGGCAAGCGAGCGAGCAACTGTGTCAGGCTGAGTTGCTGGCTGGGATTAAACCACAACACAATTCTTGGTAGAGAATACCATCATAAGAAGCATCTATCTGTTTGGTCAGAAGAAAAATAAAAATCTTATCCTTAATAGCAGTATACCCTGATAGTCATCAGATATGTCTGCATTGCTGAAAAAACCCTACTGCTAATCTTCTAAATTGAATTCACAGAGTAATGTACATCCACGAGAAGGAGGAGCAGCTTCATGGACATGAACAGACTTGAACAGTCCCTAAAAATACAGAGTTACAGTCTGAAGTCTAAGACAGTAAACTGTCTTTCAGCAATGACTTTTGTCTTGTGGTCATACTTTAGTTTTTAGTTTTCAGTGCTACTTCTGTTCTAGAGAGAAAGCTATTAGAAAGCCATGTGATGGATGCAGCTAAGTGCTGGACTTTAAGGGACATTTTGATGCATAAAAATAGGGGTCTATTAAGTAGGGCTTTTTAGAGTTTCAGTTCCAAATTTCGATTGGAATCAATTGCTAAGCTCTTAAATGCCTTTCAGAAGGCAATAGCTCTGAATTTCACTTTGATCACTTCTGATCTTCAGTGTATTCACTTCATTTTTAGTGATATTTTACTTGATAATCTAATTGTAATAAAATAATCTATGGAAAAGTCATATACACCTGCGGGAAGTTTTGTTTTAAAACCCTTTGGAAGAGGAAACATCTTTGAAGTCCATAATCAGAACATTTTACTGCCACAGCAAGGAAAACACCTTTCCCAGAATAGTGCTAGAGAGCTGTTCTAAGGGATGTAGTTGTGCCCATAAACTGTTCAACGTAGCTGCAATATTTCATTTATTGGATGCAATTGGATGAATTCATTTAGCTAGATTAGTGCATCAGTATCCTCATATATTGTTTTGTACATAGAGGTCTGCTTATGCTTTTATGTTTCTTTTAAATACAAAATATAAATGCAATATCTATAAATTAATTCATATCAGCTTGATTTGAATGTGATTTGGAATACTCCAAAAGTAAAAAAATAATGATTAGACTGTAAAAGGACATAGATCTAATTTTAGGCAATAACATCTAAATTCCTACTTGAGTGCTTTCATACAGAGGAAGTCTCTCTTTCTTTCAGATCAGTAATCTAAAACTTCATTATATAGTCCTATCAAAATCAATGAAATGAGGAATAAATATGGTAGCTCTTTAAAAAGAATCACCATAGAAAATTAATAAACCATGAGGATAAATATTTATTTTCAAAAATATTGTTTCAGATAGCATATTTTTTTTACTGTTTCTCATCAAATCTTATTAAAATGTCTTCTTTTTTGAGAAAACAGTGGAAAGAAGTTAGGGGTTGGCTTTTTAAAGATAATACTTTTTTTTTTTTTAACAGTAGAGTTGGAATCATTCTTGGTTTCAACAGACAAGGGATTTTTATTTATTTATGTACTATTTGTGATGGCATCTGTTCCAGCACTGGTGAATGTGTGAAACTAGAATAACACAAACTCTAAATTCACTTGTAATATAGATATAAAATTTTTCTCCACTGATAAGACAATCTGACATCTGCTGTTTCTAAGAAGGGGGAGATCAACTAGATGAAATTAATTTAAAAATCCTTATAGCTGTCCTGAAGGGCTAAGGAAGGTTTAAACCTGAAAACCCCATTCATAGAAGAAAATATCTACTTCAAATATGGGGTTTTATAAAAAACATGTATATTTACGTATTAATTTAAGGCTAATCAGCTTTAAATTCGAGTCTAAATGGTTTAATATAGATAAATCTAAGATCACAAAACCACAGATAAGCGAAAGTATAAAGCATGTGGAAAATAAATTTCAAAAAACTGTTTTGGGGTTTGCCAGAAAACGCTTAAAAAATATCTATAATATTAAGTTGAAGGTTACAGTCTCAAACAATCAAATCTATTGTTCACATTTCTTTTAGATACCTCCATTATCATCATGTGTCATTCCATTTGAGAGCTACTCCAACAAAACTGCTATGTTTCTGCTTTGGTAGGTCTTGAACTCATCACTTTAAATACCCTATCAACTCTAAAACTTGCTGAAAGCCTAATTTTCTGTACTTGAATTTGTTTTGCTTCATGCCATAAAATCACAGATATCTCATAAAATGAAGCCTGAAGTCTAGCTAAGACCAGCTATAAATGCAATGCAGTCAAACCAGGATGAAGAAATTTTATTTAGAAAACCATTTCATCAAACTTGGTTTACACAGACAAAACAAATATAAATCAGGATGATATTAACATAAAGTATTTCACACCTTTAATGGATGAATTATTGCATACAAACAACCTCCGTAGTATTGGAACTGCCTCTGATCTGAGCACCGAATCAATATTTCCCTTTTGAATAGTCTATTCTACACAAAATATTGAAAATATAAAATCTGGGTGAAATTTATTTTAATAAGACATTTGCCAAGGGTTGAACTTTCATATATGTTGCCTTACTGTATAAAGCTATTATATCTACTCTTCACTTACAATCATAATGGTTTGGTTTGAAAAGGACCTTAAAGTTCATCCAGTTCCCTCTCCCTCTTCACCATGGATAAGAACAAAGCTGATTCGAGGTGTGTAATTGGGGACTTAGTTCTTAACTCATGTGATTAGAAGATTTTACCTAAGTTGCATTAAAATAAAGTGTCACAAAATATAATCAGTAACCACAAAAAACCCCCCAAATTATATTTGAAGATACATGAAGAAATTAATTTTCTTCCTCTTTCTCCCTCTCTTCCGCCCCTTGCAAGTATTGCAAGGTGCTAAAATATAATATGGCTTGAAAAAAAAAAAAAAACACAAAACCATCTGCAGCTTCTGAGAAGAAAATAAAACTCAATTAACTTGCTGTAATACATGAAATTTGGAATAAATCAGTGGTTCTCAACATTATACAAATAAGGCAGCACCACAAGTTGCGAAGGAAAATAAGAGCATCAAAGAAAGAAAAACTCTGATTTAGATTTTTAGATGAAAAAATAGAAGTAAAAAATGGCTGTAGAAGTCCTATATGCAACAACAAATGAAAAATGAAGACAACAAATGAATCACGGCAACCCATGCTGACCCAAGAAGAAAAATGAGACTGAGTCTTGAAATTTTATTCATCGATTTCTGGAAAGCTACCAAATGTAGTGCAGTCAGTAGGATACTTCTACAGCTGCAAAGAGGTGTTCAAATGCAAATTCACACTCATATATCACAACCATATATTTCAAATTCAAGCAAGCTCAGTACTTAAGCTTCCTCTCATATGTTTGGACATGATACACAGGGAATAAATAGCCAGTGATAAATAGAGAAAACTAAGTTTCTCCAAGCTGTTAAATAAAAGAATGAAAATCTATTTACACTTGCCTGGTCCAGATTAATTTTCTGATTGCTGTTGTTTTATCAGCTCATAGAATATTATAGCCATCTGTCTACCATGCCTTTAACAAAAGAAAACAAACTACCAGGAACTGTTGCGAACTATTCTTTTAAGTTTTTCAACCTATCTTATCCTTGATGTTGCAAAAAGTGGCCTCACTGTAAAGATTTAATATCACCTTTTAATCATTCAGTATGGTTGTCATCAGAAATGTTACACTTCCAGAGGATAGTAAAGGAAATATTTCTTCCTAGCCCTAATTATTGAATAAGTTGTGGTCTAAAACTTGATTGATAGCCCTTAAAGTTTTATACTAGAACTACTAGTAGAATGCTTTTCTCATTTTTGTGATGTTGAAATATGCTTTTCAAATTACTAGGCTGTATACCTATCTTGTGTTAATGAGCTCCACATAATCCCCACAAAAAAAATTTGCTTTCCTCTGCATTTTAAAATTAACACTGAAAACTCTTCTATGTTTTTACTGCAGATGGAAGTAAATAAATGCAGCTGATTGACTTTTCTCTGTTATTTTTCATTACTATGTATAACACCCCAAAGTGATTTATACACTAAATATTAAAGCAATATACCTACAATTTTGAATCTGACAACTCAGTTCAAAGAAAGTCTGAGTGAATACTCAAAGTCTAGATCTCCTCCTTTGAAATCAGTGAAGGTTTCACCACTGATCTCTTAGGAGCATTGCTAAGCTACAAAGAGGGTAATTGTCCAAAGGCACTGCAAGTCACAGATGAACACAGAGATCAGGTTCTCTACTATGGGATGTCTAAAATAAATAAAAGTATTTCATTTAGGGGTTAATTTATGAATCATTATTATTATTATAGTTGTTATTTGTATTGTTATTATTACATCTTCCCCATTATGAAGATTTTTTTTGCATTTTTAATTATATTGTAACACATTTCAAAATATATGTTCTGACTTTTAACTTACTCTTGCATTTGCAAGAGAAATTGATGTGCTCAGATCAGCACACTCACGTAATGCAGTCTTTTTATTATATCTCTGCTCAAGAGCACAACGGTTGTATTGTATCTCCCAGCTCACCTGCTGCTGCACACCAAAACAATGATCAGAAGTTTTTTTGCTTCTTTCACACCCTATCTTCAAAGGGACAAGTCCTACTGTATAATGATGACCCAGATGCATGCATAGGCAAAAGGTATTTGACTCAGAATAAGCACCATGCAGGCTGGGAAAAATTCTTAGATTGCCTAACAAACTGAATAAATGACACCTAAAAGCGAGTGGCTAGTCCAATTTCCTTGTCTTTTAGTTTTTGGAAACTAATCAGATTGCTATCACTCTTTCTATGTAGAGTTGATGCTAATGTTGATATCTAGCTGACTTTAAACTATTTCAGATATTAATCATTCAGGCTGACCTGCTTTCTGTTGTGCAATATTTCTTAAAAAGTTTAACAAATCCATGCAGTAGATCAAGAGTATGGATTCGAATTTCAGCAAGTGTATTAAAACAAGTTGAGGGATATTCTTCTGCCGTTCTCTTGATGACCCTTCCACTACAGCCTGGACAAAGTATAATCCTCTAACAATCTCTAGTTGTCACATATTCCACACCAACTGCATATACTTTAGCATTTTAACTCAGTGCAGTAACGTGGTTTTGAGGCAAATCATTCACTCTTACTACAGGTTGCTCCAGGTTACAGAGTACTTTTGGTATGCATAAGCTGGATTCCTGCCTGGGAAAAATAAATCAGAAGCTCCCACACAGATACACACCAATTGTGCTCAAACCTCTGATGGGTACATAAGCATTCCAGCCAAAAAACTAGTCCATTGAACAGCTTCAAAACACCCCATGAAGAGATAATCAGTGGGTGGAGATACTCCATTTGATGTCAAACCTTATCTCTGCCTACACTGCTTACCTTAGTTGTAAAGTCTGTCTGAACTCAGATAGTTTGTGTCAGGTGACACAAGCAGACCCAATACAGACTGCTTGTATGAGGTGATTATGAACAAAATAGTTCTTAATGATATACCTGTACAGAGATATGATCATAAAACATCCTAGACTTCGGGAACTAATTTCTCTAAACTTCTGGCATCTGTGTCTCCTTTATCACTTCTCATGAGTTTTCTAACTCACCTAAATTATAATTTGCCTCTAGGTGGAATAAAGGACTTAGAATGTGAAAATATTTATCTTAGTTTGTTTGATTACTCATTCAAATTTCTCTACCCTAAATTTTGGTAGAGATGCACTCTTTTCTTTAAAATCTATCATCTCAGTTTTAGTAATTTCCATGAATACTATGCGTTTTGAGGATGAGTGTTAAGGTTATAAATAGGTATCAAAGAATCAAACCAGTAAAGAAAAAAAATTTGGAGTAGAAATAAGTGGGAAAAAGTTAAAATATTTTGAAAGAAAGAGACACAATAGTAAAATCAATCTAAATATAATCTCCCTCATTAATCCTGAATGGACATATACAATACATTCACCAAGAGTTAAATAACATGTACAACTCTCTACATTATTGAGTGGTTAGAAGTACGTATGAAGCTTCTTCTAAAGACATTTTACTTCCAAACTTCAGGGATTACCAGAAAATATTGCAAATAATTTTGGCTAGTATGACCAGGAGAATAAAATGCTACCAGAAACAATAAAGAGTTTTAAAAGCAGAAGTACAAAAGGAAAAATAGAAAAACCTGCAGATTACTTGTATTTATAAATCAAGGCAACACAATCTGATTGACTGATCGTATGAAACAAACCACAACAATAAAATAATGCAAATTCAGAAGGTGTGAACCTTCTTAGTCAACTGCTGTCCAGCTGCTACTTGGATTCCATCTCTACTTTACAACGACAATTTTAGCTGGCAAGTATTTGCAGTGTAAATGTCAGATTTTTAAAAGCTTTAGTAGATAAGAGTTACCACAGTTCTTACAGTTATGGATTCCAGCAGTAACTTTCAAGAAACTTTTGGCAACGAGCGGCTTTATTTTATTACTCTGGTATACATTTCTTAGAAACCTACATTCATTAGTTTGATAAATTTAGCCAGAAGTGTCAAGTAGCATGTTTCCTGAGAGTTTATTTCTTTAGCTTTACTAAAAGTCAAGCCTAATACCATTTACCAAGATTGAATATTTGTAGTACACTTATTAAATTTCCTGGTAATTAATATTTTTCCTTAAACTTCAGATTTGGACACTCCAGGTAAGTATGGAAACCCTGACATATAAATTATTATGAAGGATGCATGCTTTCCAATTCTATTTATAGAATATATATCATTT